>JARFOC010072305.1:0-16001 GCA_031763485.1 Osmoderma eremita | reverse complement strand
GCACCACACAGAACACCACTTGAATAACACTACCTTCCGGCTTATAATCTAAGTCTATATATACTATCCGATTGTTCTGGCACACTAAACGTGCTCAGTGAACCGTAACGACCCGCTTAACAATAAGACTACTATTTACAATGAGCTAATACTGTTAAACAAACACAAACAATTGGACTAGAACATAACAAGTATAAGCAAACACAACGAAACAATTAGCATATTGAATATTTACATTCCCTTAAAATATGTTTATACTTGCCATACCATTTATTTTAAGAGATCGTATAAACTAGAATGCGGGATGGGTCCTTTGTCAGAATTCATAATAGGTGGACCTGAAAAGTCTAGTGTTGCCACAGCATATTACTGAAACAGGTCACGATACGTCAAATGATAATCTTAGGTTAGTGACACAAGTCCTTAATCTCCCATCCCGCATTCTAGTTTATACCATCTCTTAAAATAAATTGTATGGCAAGAATAAACAGATTCACAGCGAATGTAAATATTCAATATGCTAATTGTTTCGTTGTGTTTGCTTATACTTGTTATGTTCTAGTCCAATTGTTTGTGTTTGTTTAACAGTATTAACTCATTGTAAATAGTAGTCTTATTGTTAAGCGGGTCGTTACGGTTCACTGAGCACGTTTAGTGTGCCGGAACGATCGGATAGTATATATAGACTTAGATTATTAGCCGGAAGGTAGTGTTATTCAAGTGGTGTTCTGTGTGGTGCAAATCTTCCAAAGTGCGACGTCTAACATAATCTCCCTTCGTAGATTCTGCTGAGGATAGCAACTTAGTTTCCGAAATACGTATCCAGGTGTTCTTCACTCATCGAGGTGGTAAGGGTATTTTTTTATTTTTTACTATTTTAAGCAACCGTATCCTATTTTGTATTTTATACTTCAACTAACCTAATTCACTATCTTTATTTACCTCCTGAGTTTATAAGGTGGAATACGTATGCAAACATAGTATAAGTATAAACACACCTGAATATTCACAATCAGGTGCTTGACAAAATGTTTTACCAGAATTTCTTTTGTTCAGGGTTATAAAACTATGACTTCAGGGGTTTTTGATTTGACTGCACTGACGGGATACTATGTACAAGTAACGCTTTCACAACATTGACGTTGTAGATACAAATTGTCCAGAAATAAACGTATTTTCTTCTATTTTTTTGCGAAGCCACGGATCAAGTGCAAGTTATTGTTCATCTATACAATTTCAAAAAAAAACGTATGGTATTGTTTATTTACATTGCCTGTACTGATGTTGAAGCATTATTTTACCTAGCCGGACGAAATTGAATTAGTTATTTCTATATGCTAAAACTAAAACAAAAACTACCTTTTACTACCTCAATGAGTGAAATATACTAGATACGTATTTCGGCAACCAAGTTGCCATCCTCAGTAGAACCTACCAAGGAAAAAATGTTTGACGTAGTATCTCTAGTTTAAGGTAAAACCTTTGAAGATAAGTTTTCAATCTACACAGTTCGAAGAGTAGATTGAATTTTTTACTCTAGCTAGTGTGTATATAGGTCCTAGTCTAAAATATCTACACGATCCCAAGTGTATACCGTAGAGTACTTTTTAATAAACATTAATGTAGAAAATATTTACTTTATTGTTATTAAGTATTTTAGATTTTTTATTAAGTAGATTAGATTTTTTCTCTCGCATTTAGAGTACTTATGTTTTACGATTTCTTGGAGTAATATAGGAATAAGGTAAAAAAGGATTTGAGTAAAAAAGAAAAATAGGTTCCTTATAAAGAAACTGGCTTAAAGGTACAACACTAAGATATGCATATTCAAATTGTTGTTGTTCAAAGTGTTGTTGTTTTCGAAATCTTTACAGTTTCTTTGTTTATGGAGGTTTCCACAGGGGTTGTTGCTCATCTTTATCGCATTTGTTTGCCTCTATTTTCATTCCTAGCAAGAGTTCTTAAACGCCACGCTATCTACCCCTCTTCACTGTATTTGTATAAAATGCTTCCTAAAAATATACAAAAATTCAATTATTGGCTATTGTTCGAACCAGTTCGCGTGTTACATATTTTATAACACGCAGTTTATACAATAACCTTTCCTCTGCTCTTGTAGTTTTGATTTTAATAAGATATAAATTTAAGAAAAACGGGGAAATTGATAGTATGTTGTAGTAAGTGCAACACAAATATTTCTTTAAAAAAAAACTCCCACACGCTTCACTAAAGTATATGCAACGAACCGTAAATGATATAATTAGTTTGAAACCTACAGATCGTCTCAGCCTCCTAATGCAGTACAGAGCTTATGAGAATTCGATACACGGTTTCCAAATCGTCGAATCAGCTGTACATTATAATTATTTGGGTTTCTAAGAGTTAAAATGCATATTTTGAGGAAAACAGTAAAATATTTAAAAAACAATTTTTTTATTAATTCTTAAATAAAAAAATTGTTTTTTTAATAGTGAAAAAGCCCATAACTTTATTTATTATTACTCAACATTAAGGTAATTCACATTTCGAACATTTATTTAGGAATTGGGGTATTATACAATTTATTAAATTTAAAGTAAAATATATAATGCCTTAACAAATAATAGTTTCCGCTTTTGTAACAAAAAATGCTGGAATCATAATACAATAATATTTAAGAAAGGAATAGCAATTACACACACATATGTCTTGTTTCAACTTTTAATTAGTCGATGAACCAGTTTGATCCTCAGATGATGACGAATCTGTTACATGAATAATAAATTCCTCAATGTTATCTTGCAAATTATCCACTATCCACATTTTCTTTTCACTATTTTTCAATGTTTGATGTAATTTTGCCGATTATCAATTGTTACAGTCCTATATGCTCTTCGAATCGAATATCTTCTACCTTAAATGTGGTATTATTCATTTGTATACAGTTTTTAACTTGTGCCCACACCATGGGATTCAACTCGCTGGGATTTAACTGGGTTTTAGCTCGCTGTGGTAAGGTGGTAATTGAAGAACTTCATGACCTTTTTCTTTTGCAAGTTCGTCAATCCTGCTTTTATCATACTGCGGCTTAATTTGTGTCACGCAAAACAGCAAGTTCCTTTTTAGCACATCGTCAGTAGTTAGTAGTTGTTTCTCACGGAGCCAATCACTGATACTGTTTTTTCTCCATGCTGCCGTTGGATTTCTTTCTAATTTTCTGCACAGTGATAGGAGGCATTATCAAGAAATAATTAAAGTTGCAGAAGTGTCAAATAGCAAGAACTAAATTGTACCTTCTTCTCTAAATTTCTTGATCTCTCGTAAGTATTTGTGCCTCCTCCGAATAATGTCGTCTCGTTCGATGAGTAAACTTTTACGTCCTATTTTTTTTTAATTCGAAACCCATATCGTGTAACAATCTTTGTGAAATTGCTAGACTGAAGTTAGGGAGATCATCATCAGCATTGACAGCAGCAAGAATTGCATTTAATGTGGGTGGCATATTCTGTATAAAGAAACTATGCACTTTACGTCGTATAGGTGCTTGCGTGCTCTCATCATATGTTTGTAATCGGTCATGTAGTTGTATGGCTGCCCTTTTTCTTGGGTTTTTTTGGACTTGATAATTAACCAGTTTGTTGCTCCTGTTTTATATTATATATTGTACGCTCTGAGCAACCCAAAGCTTTACTTACTTCTTGAACGGCAGCACTCACATTCATAGCTTTATTAAAATAAAATAAAACATTTGCAATCATACACTTCTCCTGCCGGCTAAATTTTTCTCCCTTGTGCCGTTTTCTCCCCACAGGCTCCATTAATGAAGCGAAAACTGTAATTAAATGTATAGGTTATAAAATTTCTAAAAATCAAGAAAAATATCCATATTATCCTGTGCACGCTTGAAAAAGATGGAAGCGTTCTGAAAAGAACGATTTGCACAACTATATATAAACAAATTAACGTGGAATTTAACTAAAACTATTTTAAAACAACGGCGATAACGATTGACAGCGGTTGATCCTAATAGACAGATAGATATGTGCTTTGCCGGCGCCGACATATGTAAATAAGTTGCAACATAGCAATCGGAAGTGTAGATAGTGCTAATGACAGCAACTAAGGACAGTAGGAGATAAAAGTTGCTATTATATCACATACTGCATACGGAGGTTGAAACGTACTATAGTACATTTACAAATTTACATATATTTCCTTCCATTTCTAGAAGAATCACTTATCCTTGGCCACAACTGCACATGACAGGAATCGACACGTTAAATCCATCATTTCTTTAGTGATTTGTATGCTAGTGATGTGAGGTTATACATTTTATGTTTCATTGTAAGTATAAAACCTTTACTGTTCAGGAACTTTACAGATAAGAAAACAAAAGTATATAAAAATACATCAGAAGCGTAATTATGGCACGGTCCGCAAACGTGCTAGGTTCTCAGTAATGATTTGGTCTCCGTCAGGTATGAACATACTTGGTGCGTCTTCCTTCTGATGTATACTTTTGTTACGGACTGCTGTATGTATCAATAATATTGTCGCAGATAGGTGGTTCGAGAAAATGACCATTAAGACAAATTTGTGAAGGTGCGTCTACAGATCCGTTAAGTTGCTTCAAAGGCTATTTAATTATGCAAATATAGCATGAGTATATGTAGATTGGTCGTTTTCTGCATATAGCATATTCTTTCCTACGGCGCACTTGGTTTCCTGAAGCAACTGTAACCTGCACCTGATGTTGCAAATATTTAACCGACCTCATCCAATTTGTAACATCGCGGAAGCCGCATAATATGTGTTTCGCCACGCTTTATAATTTACAATTTACTATATACTGTATTTTAAGTACCTACCTACTATCAACAGCATGCCTGTGGTGCGCAGCTCGATTTCGCTTCTCTTCTCATAACTATCCAAGCCTCTAAGATTAAAGCCTTGTCTAATTAACCTAAAATTGTCTGTTGACATGCTTTGACGTGTCTGTGAAATATGTTGGACAACACTATATTTTTCAGGTCTGCCATATCTAAAATGAGCAATGTGCTCCTTAAAACGTGTTAAAATTGTCCGCCTCGTTTGCCCAATATCTATATTTCACATTACGTTCCTTACACTCTATTTTATAAGTTCCTGATTACTGATGTACCTCAATTTTATCTTTGGCATTCCCATAAAGGTTATTTCAAGAATTATTTGTTTTTTACCCCATGCCTAAATTATGAGCTTCGAAAATTTTAGATTTAGATTTCTAGTCGCTTTATGAAATTGTAGTTGATTGTCTCGATAACTTTCGGTATCAGGATTGTACAGTTTTTAACCGGCAATTTTTGTTTATGTTTCTTGACTGGTTTGTTTATCATACTCTTGGAGAACGGTTGTATTCAATTGGGTTCATGTATTGTGTAAACAACTTTTTAGGTGTAGCCTTAGATTTCTGTTTGCCTGAGAATTGAATATCGACGACTTAATAAAAAAATAAATTCTGCTCTTTATGTTATTTTATATTTGTATAATTCGGTAAACATCCACGTCCTAATGTATTATTATTTGGGTCATGTGTACTCCAGGATTAGGTATTATAATGTTTATTAAGAAAACCAGCAAGTACCCATTGTTTCAAGAATTGGATATTCTATCATTACTAACCCTGTATTTACATGAACTTGGTATTTGGTCGCATCAAAATATAATTTAAAAAAACAATACTTGTTACAACACAATGAATAGCAGAATAGCAAATGATCTGTGTATACCGCGTCACAAAACCACACTGTACGGAAAAAAAACTAATATCGAGCGATAAAATTATTCGACAAATCCCCAAACAATATAAAAAGCAAGCCAAGCTTCCAGCGGTGCAAGAGTGCTCTGAGGAGGTTCTTGCTCGACAGATGTTTTTTCTCTTATGAGTAGTTCCTAAATATGTTACTGTAGGTGGGTTTCTGTTAAGGACTGCTTTGTGCGCGTCGAAAAGGACAAATAGCAACGCCCGTCAATCCGCGACCCGTCTATACCCTGAACATTTGACGGGCTACAACCGCTTGCCGAGCCGCGCGCCCGCCTGCTGCTTACCCGCTACCGCGTCAGTGCACCCACCGCGGAACCAAAAGCGCATATATAAGGGGCCGGATACGAAGACAAGTTGGAAAGGTATCCGGCGCGGCGGCCGTGTTTTCGCTTATACGCAAAAAATGGTTGCGCCCAGCCAACTTCGGATATCAGGTCCAACAGCCTCACAGCGCGTGTACGGTGTTGTACGGACGTATACATCATATATGCACACACACAATAATGTCCTACTGAAAGACTATGAGTTGCGATTAAGTGTGAAATATACACATTTATGTTTATGTACTTATACATTTGTCTTTATGATTATTGCCTCTTTCGTGTTCTCTCACCGGCAAACTGTTCTGCAAACTAGTAGAACCCTAACAGTTTGCTTGTTAGTCTTTTTCGGGCAATTGATGGGACTATTTTCACGTGTGTTATTTATTTTAAAATTATTTTATAGTATAAATTATCTGATTTTGACAATGCCTATATCATTGTATTTCTTTTTAGCCTTCACGTTCTTCTTTTGTATACCCAAAATCCTAACTTCTCGAAAACAAAGTAGATTTTGAAAATTTTATCCATTATTGCATTGCAAAATGTGTAAGGTATTAAATGAGGTATAACTCAAACCCTAGTGCAATTTAAAAATTTTGGCGCTGACGTTCCTACGGCTAGAGGACGGAAACTATAAAAGTTTCTCTAGACGTTGTCTCTCTTCAATCAAAAGTTGTCGTGTCTCAGCAATTTTGTAAAAAAAACGGCTTGATTCTGAAATATTTTTTGTGTGTTTCGATTTCCCTTGGACTGCCTGTATATAGTAACCAGCTCCTAAACCAATAAATAGCGTTAGGGTTCTACTAGTTCGCCGGTGAGAGAACACAAAAGAGGTATTTGGTTATTTTAAAATACTTTATTTTCAAACTAAATAGTCATACAGACAAATGTATAAATACATAAAATAAATGTGTATATTTCACATGTGCACATTTGATGTATACGTTCGTATAACACCGTACACGCACTGTGGGGCCGTTGGACGTGATATCCGAAGTTGGCTGGGCGCAACCGTCTTTTGCCTATAGCGAACACACGGCCACCGGATACCTTGCCAACTTGTCTTCGTACCCAGCCCCTTAGATATGCGCTTGGTTTTGGTTCCGCGGTTGGTTCACTGACGCGGTAGCGTGTAGGCAGCAAGCGGGCGCGCGGCCCGGCAAGCGGCTGTAGCTCCTCAAATGTCCAGGGTACAGACGGGTCTCGGATCGAAATCCGTTGCTATTTGTCCTTTTCGACGCGCACAAAACGGTTCTTAACAAACAGCATTACTTATGGTCGCTACGGTTAACAAATTTGGTGCCTTACAACCGCATATTTTAACCTTCACTTTGCCGTTAACGTTATACTACTAACTGTTTACAATAGTCAATGTTAATTTATATAACACATGGAAACTAAACAACATATTACTCTTAGCAACATCATGTTTCAGAGTAGGTATATATTTTAAAAGGTCTTCAACTTCAAGGAAGAGCATTGTTTAGGTTACTTTATTCAATACTTAGGAAAATTATGTTTTAACCCAAGAAACGCGTCCATAGAAAGAAACTGGTATTTTCATATAGGATTACTTGCTGCTAACTAGCTAATCGAGCAACTAAATTAGCATGAACAGGAAATATTTAGTGATTTGTAAAAGAAACCAGTAATATCTAAAATCACTATAAGGCTATTTTTTTTTAAATATACAATTTCTTTTTGTGATCTTAGAACCTAAAAACCTAACAGTCACAGAATATGTTCTCTTGCTAACAAAATTTTCATGTTTTCGATGTAAGGCATTTCGTATGAGAAATAGAAGATATTGCAACAATTAATTTCTAGACCCTTCTGAGAAGGATCCGAGCGCATCATCTAAAAAATAAGTAAGGACAAAAAGGACACAGCGTTTATAGTCACCGAATCAAAACATCCTCTAACATGATTGGATGATATCACTTATTTAAAAAGAAAACTCTAGATATCTCTATGAATTAACTTTATAATGTAATAAATTGTCGGTAATTTTTTAATATTTTGTTGCAATATTTGGAGACATATTTAATAACAGGTTTATGCGAGGGATGTCCGGTTACTAAGGTACATTTGTGAATTACAGACAGACTACTTTATTTATAGAAATCAAACATACACTAAGTAAAAGCGTGAACTACTTTTCAACATAATCACCGCCAATGTTAAGGCACTTATCTCAACAAGGCACAAGCTTCTGTAAACCCTCTTCGTAAAAGGTGCGGTCCAAATTTGCAAAATACTGTTATACTTCCTCTTGAACTTCATCGTCGTCTTTAAACCTTTTACCCGACAAATGAACTTTCAACGGCCCAAACAATTGAAAATCAGAAGGAGCCAGGTCTGGTCTCATCCGTTTTCGTTGTTGATGGTTTTTTTCGCACACTATTTACACCAAACACTAACTTGTTTTCGACTCATGTCGCCTTCTCTGTAAATCTAAGTATTTTTTTATAAATTTGCAAACAACGAATGACCGCTCGCATTTCAAACTTGGAGTATGTTTCGATCGGAACTGACATTGTGCGGCTGCCACTGCACACGTTGTACTGAACCTAAGGCAATTACAATAGCCACCTATGCAGTACATATGGGCATCCAAAATGCGTGCAAGTTTCAACCTGATCGGAGCGACCTTACATACCATACGTACCTTAGTAACCGGACATCCCTCGTATTTAATATACTTACAAAGGTAGACATAACACATAAGGTTTATCATATTAATGTATTTGTTCCGCTCAAATAAATAATTATGGTGAATGGAAATAGATATGTATAGCAAATCAGTTCAATCAGCAAATAAGTTAAATGTGTTCAAGTTATTTGATTTTGCATACCTAAGTTGCCTTGTTTAACTAGAAACAAATATCCTGAAATTTTGGAATGTGGCAAAAATATGTACATCCATATAACATTTTTAACAATTTATTCAACTTACGTGATAATAGAATTAATTTTATGTTATTTTAAATTTTTTAAAATAAAATAAATCGCTTGTTACATAATGATTAATAAATTTAAAACACCAGAACTATTTACAGACATCCTCCCTTACAATCATAAATTCAAATTGTGTAACAGAGAAGACAATAATATGCTTTCTTTTTTTTCCCAAAGTCAAACAAGCACGATGTTGACTTACGTAAATAGAGCTCCAATCTTCGTAATGTTAAATTAAAGTCCATTAATGATGTCAAATAAAGGAATAAAAGTTTTAGGCTCTCCCAATTGAAAAGAGATGTCTGTTTACGCTATTTACATATACCTATCAGTAAAGAAGGTAAGTTAGATTATTAAGTAATTAAACAGGAGCAAATTAATCCAATAATTAATCCAAAATACATATATTGGCTAAACCAGCGTGGGTATAACACTGTAATATAGTTAATACAAGTAAATATAACAGGTTTAATATAAAGTATGTAGGAGAGAATAATAAAGTACAGAAACAAGGGAATATGTATTACATATAAAATAATAAATAATATCAATTTTAGTTATTTACACCTCATAGTAAAAATTATTTATAATATGTAATACTTTGGATACCAATTAATCAAACTCTCACAAATTTAACTTTCGGACATATACTTTTGGACTCCATAAAATTCAAACTACACTCACTTTCTAGTTACAATAATTTTACTTTATTAATTTAGCACTTAGTTCAAATATTCACACAAAAGTTCTCACAATCATTCAATAATTTTAACTCTTTAACTGCACTATTTACTTCGACTTTTACTCAAACGTAAATAATCTTATACTTAACTAACGTATTTACAGGCTCCTTATATAATCAAATTTCAATCGCGAAGATTCTGTACTCTACAGCGAAAAATAACTTCTGGAAATAAGTATAATTTTAATCCCGTAAATAGAAAGAGCCAATCAGAACGCGCGAATAGCTTTGATGTTCAAGGAACCGATTAGAGCCCACGTTTTTAATCCTATTAGTTCAAGAAGACAATAAACTAATGTGCATTTAAATTAACGACAAGCTTCGTGCACTTGCCACAAGATGTCGCGGCGATATCGTGGTGATGTTCTGTGACTACCAATTAATTATCATAGCATGACATGAATCCCTCCTCTTCTTCCTTAGGTCTCTTCTACATCTGTAGGATGCGTGCTATAAACACTTTTCTTCGAGTAAACCCACCTAATGGAACCCAGAAGGGTTAAATCAATAGAACAAGCTGGTCCATGAAGGTAACTCCTTTTACCGGTGCACGAGCAAGAAATGTTTCATGTAAATGTGTGAAGAAGTATCGTCTTGTTGCCACATCATTACCACTATTGCCATCATCTAGATGCTAGCATGGAATTTATTTTAATACAAAAATATCTGCATGAATTTGGTGAAAAGCCTTGTATTTGGGGGATCAAATATGTTAAAATATTAATGATGCAATCTAGATACGTGCATATCCCTATTTTTGATTCATATTTTATCTTTAGAAATAACGGAGATTCCCAACAATATCAATTAATTAGCAGATCATCTTGTGCGTTGCACTGGTGTTTAATTAATTGTAAGCAAATCACATGGATGTGTATAATTTGCGCATTGTATTTTTAGCTTCGATTAAATTGATATAATCACTCCTATCTAGCACAGGGGGTATGTTGTACATATATAACTGCAATGTGGGTTAAATCGAAATGAAATTTTGGGCACTAGTTGTATGTATGAAGATCTTCAAGTAACATAAACTTCACCACAATACAACAAAGACAAATGGCACCACCTCTTGAAATGCAATCCCGGTCTCCCCCTCTCCCCTCGAAATTGGAAACTTTAAATAGCCTACATTCAAAGTTGAACCACCTTGAAACCATCTGAAAATTTCATCGAAATCGGTTCAGTGGTTTAGACGGCCAAAGTTCTTCAATCAAATATATTCTTTTCAAATTATTTCTTTAACTGAACACCGAACACTCTTCTATCTAAATATCCAGACCGAAAAGCTATCACACTCCAAGGGTTCATTAACGAGCCGTACGAGACGCGGTCACCATACTGTTTATTGCCATCACATTCACCACGTGCAGACGCGTTTCATTGCATATACATATACATACAGTGCAGACGTAAATTGTGCCCCCCTCTCGTAACTTTTGAAAGAAATGAGATTGGGAAACGAAACAAAGACCAAGTGAAATTAGAGGCAAAATATGATATTTTGGTAATAGGGTAATGCACTGGACTTAAGATAGAGGGCGTTATTATCTTTAAAATGTTAAATGGAAAGTATGTTCATATAAAACCGCATTTGTAAGGTATTTCTATTATGTTTACGCCTATGTAAACATAATGTTTTACGATTTTCTATATTTTTACGGACATATCCGCAATGAAAGATAGAGGTACTTTACCTTTATTAACCGAAAGAAGTATATTCTTAAATCAAACATATTCATGGTAAAATATCTTGATATGGAATTATTCAGATTATTAGTTGCAAAAAAATAACTGTAAAGATTGCAAGGACTGTGGGGCACCACAATAAACACACTGTTCGGATTACTCCGCCAGCACAAAGTATCAATTAATTCGGGACGACACGTGTTTCGGGAATACGTGGATTCCCATTATCAAGTCGAAAAACCGAATGAGCGCAAAAATAACTTAAACTAGAAACACGCACTCCTTTTTCTTCTCCCTTCATTCTCTCTATCTATCCCTAACATATGTACAATGAGCCAAAAAAGTAATGTCTCTACCCCGGCACGATGTATCAATATTTTCTTCTCCACGCTGGCGAGCTCCGAGCTTCGGTTGTTTTCGGGTACGAGTAGATAGGGGTACTATTCTTAGTGTTTATTTATTTTGCTTTAGTATAAGCATTTGTAGAAGTATTTACATGCAAAGTGCTAAGTTTCCAATATTATACAGTGTTTAGATGCATACATTTGCTGCTTTCGCGTTCTAGTAGAATTAGAAGTTATTATTTTTGCAATGATTACCTTTAACCTGATTAAAAATGAAGTTATGACTTAGTTTTAAGTAATATGCCTGGTAATCTTTGCAAATAGAAAAAGGATATTAGGTCCAATTATTAAGGAAATTTCTTTTCGCTGAAAAGTTTACCACGCACGGGAAGACCACCCCTTTTTAACCAGACATATATTGACCGCATTATTAATTACACCGCGCAAAAAACCGTTTACACCAGCTAGAAAAATAACCAAACTACAACTAGAATGTACGCGCCAAACGATGAGGAATGTGTTGCATAAAACAGGGATTCACAATAGAAGACTAGCAAAAGGCAGCTTGTCTATATTTTGCCCAAGCAAATTTAAATCGGGATTGGGATGAAGTGATATTTTGCGACGAATAGATATATTCTGCATCCAACGACATAGTGCCTGTTTTGTCGCCAATGTTCGATGTGACAGAAGATCTGGTAGAATCAGTTGCGGATTTGGGGTGTGGATGTGTGCTAGTGGCCCAGGGGAAATTGTCCAAATAACAGGGCGTTTAACCGGTAAAGAGTATAGGGATATTTTACAAGATGTATTTTTAACCCTCAGTACGTGCGTTTTCCTTGAAGGTCGAATAGCTCTGGTCTAGGATAACAGCCCTATACACACCTCAAGATCGGTGAGACAGTGGTTTGACAAGAATCCGGAAATAGTTTCCATTCCCTGACCAAGCAAATCACCGGATCTAAATCCGATAGAAAATTTGTGGGCTTTAATGTTGCGTAACTTTAATGATATGCAGAACACTGGAATAATAAACGAATTAGTAAGAAACGTGAAAGATGTGTGCGAAAATTTGTAGTATTATAATGCCTTTATTTATTTTTTAGAATTTCCTTTTACAATTACATTAGTGAAAATATTTTATTTGTACCGATAATCCATTTATAATTACCATTAATTATCTCATTATGTTGCAATAATTTTTCTTTAGAACCTCAAGTAGACCTGATGAAAAGTAGCTGAAAAACGACCTGGGATATATAGTTTAAATTTTTCTTAAAAAACGCATCCATACTTACCATTGCAAATATTTTAGTTATAATCCTTTGAATTACCATAATATGGTGATAAAATTTATATATGTACATGTTTTTAATTGAGAATTCATTATTAGACAAGTACTGTATCCGTAAGTGTCCTTTTCGATACATACTTATGTATAATTTACAATTTATTAGCATCTGTATATCTAAAATGAAGGCATAATCACGACAGTTATGCTTTCTTAGCATTTTTTCTGTGGTGTACCGAACTTGGCCTACTAAACAGAAAGTATCGTGTTAAGGTATTTTGTATATCAACCACTTCCATATCCCAAATAGCTACTATTTCGTTTTGAGTCGAAATATGTCAAGAGAGTACATGAAATTCCCATCTATAATGACTTGTGAGATGTAAACGAGGGATGAAAATCTATCCGTATCTGCCGGTTTTTTTATATGCCTATACGAATACAGCCGGATCGGCACGCTACGACAGGCGGAAGGTATTATCGATAAATTCCCATCCGTAGCCCGAGACATTACTTATTTTGCTTGTTGACTACAACCTTCTCCAACACCCCCGGACGAAAAATTCTTAGAAGGACTACCCGACTGTTCTCAAGTGTATGCCTTTATTACTCTAATAAATCCATTAGTACGGAAAATGACAAGGCCGCTTCTTCCCGATTAAAAAGGTTTTTATTCTTTTTAATATAAATGGATTCATAAGCATCTAGCTGGCGCGTTGATGATACCGATTTCACTAGTTTTAAATTATCTATATTTATAATATGTCAGGTTGTTACCATATGTTCCGCAACGCCAAATTATTTCTGCTCTCCTATTAAAAATTTATTTTTGTCACGGGGTTCTAGTAAGTGTTATGGACTTTGTCTATATTGGACATTCTTAACGACGTGTCGTCCCGAATTAATTAATACTTTGTGCGGGAGGTGTAATCCGAATAGTGTGTTTAAAAAAATAGCTATTTAGATCAAATAAATGACATGGACAAATAAAATACATATATCTTTGCCGCAATTTAACATTTCAATTTGGTTTATGGAAGGCATATTTGTTTGATTCAAGAATTTTTTTCTCTGTGTGTAGACCGAAAACGAAAATGAAACCCGGTATCGAGGATATACAAAATCCTTAGGCGAATGCGTTTCTCTACGCTAAGCTCTGGGAATATCAGTCAAATCGGGGATTACTTCAGAAACATTGCTTCTGCAATCCCAACCATATATTTAGAATTGCTGTCCTAAAAAAACAACAGTATGTTGAATTTTACGACTTGTTTGAGATTAAGGAGCGAGTATGAATGTTTTTATTGACAATCGCAACTCCGAGATTTACTAGTCGCAGAAATGTTCCCAAGCACCAGGGATAAAAGCGATGTCGCGTTTTACAAAAATACGTTTATTTTGCATGACTTCCACGTTTTGGTACATACTTATTCTGTATGTACATGTGAATCAATATTTATTTTATGGCGTTTATGGTTTGTCACGAAGAAAATGTGTGTATTAATAAGTGTTCTTGTATGGTCGCTTCGTAATATCTGCTTTGACAAAACCTACAAGGTAACACCGGCAACCCGTACATTCCTATTTCGATGAAACTGCTCAGACTAAAAGAGTACCATGGTGTAAAAACAACACCATTTTCTTTTCTGCACAATTCCCCGATTCCCCGCCAAAGATTTTAATGATTTTTAAATTTTTGTAAATATCCAGGAAACTATAACAGATTTCTTCTATTTTTGTAGAATATAATATGAAGTATATTATATAGTCCCGAAGATGACCCGTATTATTTTCGGAAAAAAATAATAATGGGGGACCTGGTGCCCCATACCCCATTTTTTTTTAATTTTTTATTTTTATTTTTCGCAAATAAAGTCGGTTTTATGTAGGAAACGTTGCTGTATCAGCAAATATAGACAGTTAATAATAGCAAGATTTTTGTCCCAAGAACATATACTTTTGCATGGTGAAATCAATTGTGTTTTCAAAATTTCTCCATCATCCTTAGTTTTTATTTTCTAGGATATTCGCTTATCCACCTAAAATATGCATGCATAGACATGTAGTATAGGAGAACATGTTTTGACGTTATTTCAGTTGTCGGATAGAGCTCGGAACTCATCAAGCAGCATGCAATGGTTAATGTTTGAACATGCCGTGACGTGTTAAGACCTACATTTCCCATGCCTGGATAGCATCTCTTGTTATTTCAGTTGTCGGCTAGAGCTCTGTGAATGAACATATACGCCGAAGTTGTTAATGTTTTAAAGAGTGTTGCGTTGTGGTTCGTTCAACCTATTGTAGTGAAACCGGGAACATTTGTTCACCTGTAATTGTATACAGCAGTATCAATATAACTAACATGTTTAACATTGATATTATAATTATACATATAGTAATTCTGCTATGTAATTATTGCAGTAATGATACTCAGTATAAAAGTGCTCAAAATACAGGTATTCCTTGCACCACGAACAACGCACAATAGTAGGCTTTTTACAAATACTACACAAGGGCGTAGGCTCTGCATCTTTTGAAAAACAAAACTCTATAGAATTTTTAAATGATCTCGGCCTTTAATCCACGTATAAGAGTGGAGACCACGAGTATTTGAAGATGTCCAAGCATCTTTCCGAAGAAAACTGATTGTGGGTTAGTGATTGTAACTTAATAATACTATTTCTCTGATGCAAATTTATGTCGTAGTTCATAAGAATCACTGCATCAGAAAATGTTCTAATAACATTGTTCTATAATCTAAAATCAAACACATCTAGAGGTTGTTTGGGGATATTTAAAATTTAAGTTAAAAAATACCCCTTACCACCTTGTTGAGTAAAGAACTCTGAATACGCATTTCGGCAACTAAGTT
>JARFOC010072294.1:0-16003 GCA_031763485.1 Osmoderma eremita | reverse complement strand
CTGGTTTAATCTTAAAATAGGTCCGGTTCGGCTATAAAACCGACCAAAGAAAAGAAAGATTTTTACGGGACCTGTCACAATGTAACCCTATGTGTCACAAAATAGCCCCACTTTACGGTAAAATAAAGGTGAAACCTGTTTCTAGTATAGTTTTTTTTTATGTAGAATCTAATAATGGGATTTAAAAATCGATGGTACTCTTTATTTTGGAGATATAAAACAAGCTTGTATTTTTTAATGGAAGTCATTGACTTCCATTTAAATAAACTAATACAATATTCTGTTAACACGAATGCTAAATTATTTCTTGACCGCAGCTATTTGAGAATCACATGTTTTTATTCATATCAATCATCAATATATGGGGTGTCACATTACAGCATTAGTGGGCGCTCCATTATAACTATCGCCTAAATAAATTTGGGGTTAAATAACTTCTTGTGGCATTTAACTATAACAATAGAATTAAAATTAAAAAAAATATATACATAGAGGGGTAGGTTATTACAATTGTCTCTACAACGTGGGGCATTTCTTAAATATTATTTATTAGTAAAATATTATTATTAAAAAGGGGAGTTATTTTCACAAAAAAACTGAGAAGTTATTACAGTATATAAGTCTAAAACTTCAAAAGACAAGTTTCGTCCATACGAATTTCCCATTTTTGAGACATTAAAGGCGAATGACCTTATTCGGATATCTGTCTTTTGCAGATGGTTTACTAATAAAATAACACAAAATGGTAATTTCATCAGTCGTGTAGTACCATTTTGAATAGTTTGTGCCACAGGTAGATCTTTTTTTTGACAGACTTGTTATTCAGTTGTTTTTAAAAAAATCTTTATTTTATATACTTTAGTTTCTGGCGAAAAGTTAGTTAGTTACTACCTAATCTATGATACAAGTTCTTTCTATGAAATAGATGCAGTAAGAACGTGACAATATACTACATTGACTTTGTTCCAGATTATTTCTTAAATCCTTAAAACATGTATTTTATAATCTGCAGGTTTAATTTTGAAAATATGATAAAATTGATGGGATAAACTCTATGCGAAGTTGTCTAGCATTGTGCTATTGTGCCCAGTATCATAGAAACAATATCCACATTCGAGCTAAAGATATTAAGCTGAATTATTATATTTTTTTACGATTATAATTTAGGTTCTTTTGATGTAGACGGCTTTGTACTATTAATAAATAAGAAGTGGAAAATACCCACTTAAGAATTGCAAAATATACACTGAGGATCACCAAAATATGCACACGTATAGGAACCGTACGCCTCTGTCGACACAATGATGAGTTAATAAAGAAAGTATCAGTTTGGACCCCTATTTGGCTCACTTTTAATGGGTTTCTGTCTGCATCAATTTTCCAAATTTCATTTTCGGTATACATTTTTAAATTAATAAAATCGTTTTGGAACATCTCTGTAACGTCGTAAATCTTTCCAGTTATTCCAGTTATTTTGGTCATTGTTTGGGCACATACACAACTAGTTGTCGTCTTTTTTGTATTCTCAATAACCGCGTGCATACTGTCACCTTTATTTTGAATATTCCAAGAAATCTGTGTATAATGTCAATTTGAAAATGTACGACGGCAAAAGCAAACATTGAGAATATAAAGCGATTTCTATTTTGTCCAGCACAATTGTCCAATTTGAGTATAGGATACGGTGGCTTAAAATAAATTTAAGTTAAAAATACCCCTTACACTTTGTTGAGGAAAGAACTCTGTATACGTATTTCGGCAACTAAGTTGTCATCCTCAGCAGAAAACCACAAAGGAAAATAATGTCAGCCGTAGCACTCCGAGAGCAATCCAACTCTTAGAACGCCACTAGTAACATTGTTACTAATGGCCTTCAAATACATTATTTTCCTTTGTGGTTTTCTGCTGAGGATGGCAACTCAGTTGCCGAAATGCGTATTCAGAGTTCTTTACTCAACAAAGTGGTAAGGGGTATTTTTTAACTTAAACATTATCATTAGACAACCAAATCTATATTTTAACGAATATATATTAGAAAAAAGTATGATATTCGAAAAAAAATGTTGTTGTACCTATTAAAAATTGATATTTAACCCTTTTTTGACAAAAAATAGAATTGGCATGTCGAATATATTTTTACATAAACAGAGTTCTTTACTCAACAAGGTGGTAAGGGGTACTTTTAACTTAAAAAAACAATTGTCCACATAAAATATTACTTTTTTCACTGCTTTTCTAGTTTTCAAGTCTAAAAATTTCCAGAGGCAACTGGCAACTTCATTGGAGGCCCTTTCTGCTATTTATTCATGTCACACATGGCATCTCCTCGTGGGTTCCTATGTCGTAAACTGTAAAATTATATGTTGAAATCGTGCTCTTGTAATAAAAATCTCTGACATTCGATTGTGGAGTAGCTAAAACATTTTGAATATAAACGCATACACACTTATCGTTTATTGCAAGATCTTTGTCAGAATTCTTCAAATTTTTGACTGCGGTCTTATTTTTTAAATGAAGCTCATATTTTGCACTAAGTTTTTCTTTTTCCCCTTCCGGATCCAAATTAAAAACAGTACAAGTGTCACATTAGTCATTCTTCGGCTTAAACAAAGAAATATTAAATTATTTATTGAAAATATCTCTATACTGACGAGAGGTAGCAGATAGGTTGCAATGTTCTGTGTCTAATCGATACATCATTTGGATGGTCAATCCCCCCTCGAGGTACATTTTCGTAAAGCCTTCTCGAATATAGTGAGAGGGTACCAGAGGAAACAGTTTAATGTGGTTTCTGAAAGTCTCCGCAATTTCTGGCTTTAGTTTGTGTGGCCGTGTTTCCCACGCATATCCACCTACCACATGTTCCACCTTCTTTTAATTTACTTAATGCTGTAGTTACCCTAGCCTCTGAAATATCAAGAGTTCCCAAAACCATAACTTTGCAAATGCGTTTTTCTTCACCGCGAATATGTAAAGAATATTCCCGAGAGAAAGTTCTACGAGACTGGGAGTTGACAATAACAGTCACTTCTTTTTTGGCTACCTGCCTTAAATTACGAGCAACAAAATCCCATTATCTTGTATGATTTTTCAATTGCCAAAATTCAGGTAAAACATTACTTTCAACATTACTATATGGCTCCCTGGCAACTTTCAAAATTAAATTTGTCCTAGAGCACATTTTTACAGCAAAACTTACACAAACTTCACCTAACCACACCTAGCCTTAAAATTGCACCGAAAACTAAAGCAACTCAAGATACGACTGATACTAACCGACATCGAAGGATATAGTAACTCTAGATACGATTGTCTTCGGTGGATTGTGCATACAAATCGGAGATACTACTCAATGCAGGCGTGTAATTTTGGTCACAGTATATTGAAAATGTAAGATACGACCTCCTTCCAGAGTAAAGATAAGCTGAATAAAACGTTTGCTGTATGTAACTCAAGTAATGGAAAATTTGAGTTACTATAGTCTTCGTTGGACACGTCGATATGTAATTCCGCTCTTCATGGAAAGAACGCGCATCGAAATCTCAGATTTCGTCCGTCATATAGTTTTTTTATTATACTTTACTTTCTATTTAGGGACGCTGAGATACATAATACGTTGAGCGATACAAGTCATACAAATAAATATGATTTGTGATAATTTATGCGATGTTAACGTTATGGGATCGTCTCAGATATTATATTCTGATATATTTATCTACTATATTCATACATATCTATTCACGTGCTATTTCATTGTATCCATCAGAAAATACTTTTGTTTTGAATCTATGCCCATTAATGAATGTATTAGAAGACGATTTAAGATCTTAAATGAGAAGAGGAATTAATTTTCTAATTCATTATCATTACAAATATTATGACATAAAGGAGGGATTTTTATTAAAACTTGTGAATTAATGAACGGATTGTCCTAGCTACTAAATCGCATGTTTGTGATATAATTGAAATATTTACGACTCACTAAATACATCCTGCGTGGGATTAAAAGTTTATGCATGATATCCCGAGACTGTTTTGTCGCTGTCTGGGATTACGGAATAGTTAAATTATTAAACATATTATGTCAAAACAGAAACTAGATATGATAGCGTTGGATTTCCTCTAGAAATTAATCCCCTGTACTTATCACAGGAATATTTTAGTAATATTAGATCCATTCACCAAATTAGTTCGATTAAATATTATTGTAAAATGCAGCAGCGGAACTATTATTGAAATTCTCCGTTTTTATTTTGAGCGAATTGGAATTACGTAAAGTATTCTTCTTGACAATGCTGTTTGTAAAATTTTTGACAGCAAAAATAACAAAGTATTATACACACTTATTAGATATCCGTCAGCGAATGCTATATAGGAATAACCAAATAATATTAAATTTTAATTAAATGAAATTTCAATTACTGTCACTAAAATTATTTGCTCCCGCTGTTACTGAAGATGGCAACTTAATTACCGAAATACGTATCTAGAATCTTTCACTCATTGAGGTGTATTTTGTGTTATAGTTCTAATAGAACTGCTACCTAAAATATTTTGATGTTCAGTTAGTTTGTACCTATTTGGTGTAGTTGGTACAATTTTCTTATACTTAAGGCTTTGGCCCTTCGGCGCGGACGGTTGTCCAATTTGTGCAGTTTTGAAATTTTGTCCCAGCTTTTGATTTCTTCGGAAAATAATTGGTATGAAGTTGGTAACGTTGCTTACCCGTTTAGTTTCTTTCATGTGGTGGCGTATTATAAACAAGATCTGTGACCCAGCTTAGAACTGCCGCGTGTTGAAGGTAGATTTCTTTGTTTGGCTAGAACAAAAACCCTTGTGACTGGCTGGGATGGTTTTCACCAGATGTCAAGAGAAATCAGATGAAGAAGCTATCATTTTGACACGACAATATATCTGCTTTCATAAATAATAATAAAAATAATAATATCAATTCAGGGCCATAATTGCATAATTATGGAACAAGTCAAAAAATGTATATAAAAGAGAGGACATAAAATATGTATTACAAAGTTATATATTGGAGTAAAACTGAATTTAATATTGCTACCAACCAGCGCCATCTATGTGTAGTTGCCGGCATTTCGCCTTATCAAGGCTCGTCACTACACCTATGAGCAGATGGTTGTAGCAATTCTCACGTTAAAAGCGTATATATTGAGTATTAACTAATAATGTTACGAATGAGGGGCAAATTATTCATTTGATCCCTCACCGTAAATTGCGACGCTCTGTTATTATTTTATAAACTACAAATTCGAACAATTATTACTGCTTCATTTTTCGCAGTATTGCAGGCGCGTCTATTGTCAGTAAAGACAACGGAAAATCCCATAAATATATTAAAACTGAATTTAATATTGCTACCAATCAGCGCGATCTATGTGTAGATGCCGGCATTTCGCCTTATCAAGGCTCGTCACTACACCTATGACCAGATAGTTGTAGCAATTCTCACATTAAAAACGTATACATTGAATATTAACTGATAATGTTGCGAATGAGGCGCAAATAGGTGTACTGATGAGCCTTGATAAGGCGAAATGCCGGCATCTACACACAGATCGCGTTGGTTGGTAGCAATATTAAATTCAGTTTTAATATATTTATCGGATTTTCCGTTGTCTTTACGGACAATAGACGCACCTGCTATACTGCGAAAAATGAAGCAGTCATTACTGTTCGAATTTGTTGTTTAAAAAATAGCAAAAAAGCGTCGCAGTTAGGAGTTTGCTTTTTCAAGCTCCATTCTCACGAGTCGCCAAGTTGATGGTAGTCGTTGTCCGTCATCTCGTTTATTCAGATTATTTGGGCGTTTCTCAATTTCTATGGCTTCCCTCACAATCCTTGTCTGTAGATGGGTGCTTCTAGCGAGTGTTCTGATGGTGTTACGGGACATAAAGTAGATTTCAGCAACACCAGAATCAAAAACTAAGAATCCTGTTTTGTTCAAATATTGCACTGCATGAATCCCTGACTTCACGTTGAAAGATGGCACTAATACAAGCCTTTTGCACAAGAAAAGCACGCTGCCAGTCCATCGAATTGCCCCAAAAAATTACACCGTATTGGAGTCGTAAATGTATATTCGCGTAATATGCACTCAAGGAAGCATCAACGCTAACAGTACCTGATAATATTCGTAATGCGTAACAAAAACGAGATAAACTTGATACCAAATGATCAATATGAGCTTTACATGTTAATGAAGAATCAATCAATAATCCTAAGAAGGACGTTCTTTGCTCACATTCAACAGCGGCTCCTTCAAAACATACCACCATGCTTGGAGAATCTCTATCAAATGTCATCAATTTCGTTTTTTTCCATGTTAAGGTGTTAGCTGTGGTCTATAAACCATTCACTAAGTGATGTCAGATTAAAATTCAACTTATTAATAAGTTCTTCATATTTTTTCATTCTTAACACAGTAGAAGTGTCATCAGCAAACAAAACCACCAAACCTTCTACGGCATTTGGGAGATCATTAATATAGAGTCGAAATAACAATGGTCCCAAGATAGAGCACTGAGCTACCTTATCAGCCTTCCATCTTTAGCATTACATACAACCGACTGTTTTCTACCCTCCAAGTAAGAAAACATTCAATCAAGAGACACTCCACGAAATCCACTTTTCTCCATTTTTCCAAGCAAAATCTCATGAGAAACACTGCCAAGGGCCTTCCTTAGATCCGTGACACAAGTTACGAGGTCTTTGTTGTTAATGCCATCAATAATTTCATCTACTAATAATAGAAACATAGCTCTTGTTGTCGATCTGCCTCTCAAATAACCATTTTGATAGCTGATTAGAATTTTTTTTTGTACTGTAAATTTCATCGTTCTTTTGAATACAATTTTTTCAATTATTTTCGAAATGTTGGATGTGGTGTGTGGTCGATAGTTAATAAAATTAAACCTATCTCCCATTTTATGTAATCGTTTGATAACAGTTCTTTTCAATTTATTGGGAAATTTTCCCGTGGAAAATGACAAATTAATTATATATGTAAGAGGTTCCGCTAATGATTCAATGCGGTGTTTCAGTAAAGACACTGGAATATCATCTTCACCAGTGGTTCTATAATTACGCAAGTCTCTAACTGTGTTCACAACTTCCGGTGTGTTAGCTAAATATAGCGAGAACGTGCATGATATAGATAGTTCATTTCGCGACATTTATAGTGATAATATATAGGTTTGATATTGGCCAACATTTATAACATAAATGTTAGCATAAACAACATGTTAACAAATGTTAACATAAATGTTAGTATAGCTCTCAATACTTCTCGTTGGCCATTATAGTCTTTACTAAAATCGTGTATATTGGATGTAGGTAGTTTTTTCTTTGCGTCCTTGCAACTTGTTTATAACCTCCCAAGTCGGCTTTGTCTTATTAGAGTTTTTTTTATATAATCCCAGTGAACTTTCCATTGTTTTTGTGTCTATAATTCGATGCTTTAGGCTTTCATTAAATGCTATGTATGTGTCTCTATTAATTATTATATAACTTTAATTCAAATAGTCTAAAACTGTGCTATTTTTCAGTATTTGCCTGAAAATTCTAATAATATTGCCATACAGCACCTCGGTACCTTTAGCACGTAAGTTTATAACACGCAATTACATACACATCCAAGCTTAAGTTTAGAATGTATTTTTTTATGCACACAGATGGTAATCCAGAGAATACTACCAGTGCTAACGACAACTGTGTTGGTATAACATTTGATTCTTCGCACCACATCGTTACCTTTTATGATGTCTTATCTAAAAATGTTGTCTTCGACTTTACCAAATCATCTAAGATCATGGCGAGATGTTGTGTTGTGGATTCAACTCAATTAAAAATTGAAGCAAACGAATATTTCGACATAGAACTCTCCAACAACGGAAATAACGGGGAGTGCGTAATCTGCTTGAAAGTTCTGAGGGCTATAGGGATGCCATTCGACAAAGTTCTCAACATAAGCGCTTGGGTAGGTTACTTCTTTTATTCTGTCACACTTTATATTTATTGTATCGTAACGAGGCTGTATTGATAATTGTAGATAAATGTTATCATTTATCTATAATTATCAATACACCCCCGTGGATTTCGGCTCTTTAAAGCAAGTTTATTAATAATAATAATATATTTATCAAGTAGTTCATAAGGTATAGGATAAAAATAACACCATACATAGAATCGAGATTGAAAATTGTTATAGTGATAAGAAAGAACTGTATCAACATGCACTACATTTATTAAAATACACTGTGTATAACATGCAAATGTTAATTTAGCACGTAAAGCTGTTACATATATGTGGTTACTGTGACGTGTGATCATAAAGGGGCGATATAGTATGTAACGGAAGGAAAATTAACGGAGTTGTGAAACGGACGTCGTGGTCTTACTTACGAGAACCAACTAAAACCCAGCCAACAACATACTACACAGTTACCAATTTAAACTGTTGTCTAAAAATTTACTTCTCGGAACTTGTTCAATCGATTTAGACATTATCCGAAGCAGGCAATTTTCAATAATCTTAAATTGAAATAGCAAGTTAGGCAATTTATATCTCATGCAAGTATAGTATAGTGAGTGGTAGGCAAAATTTAAGTTAGTTAAATTTAATAATACATAAAAGGGTTTAATTCAAATTATTTATTTAGAAGCATAACAGGGTATAGAATAAAATAATTATAAGGAATATAAGCATTTGGGTCAACACTGATCCACATTTGTATTATTTTTTTATTGATTTGTGTATAATTATGTGTCTATTGTGTAAATTTCGGTTTTCATTTTAATTTAATAAATAAGCTCAATAACTAGAGTAGCAGCAACTTGGAATCGGGGTTAACAGACTTAGAAACAAAGCCTGAGAGTATAAGAACCGTAAGCAAGAGTGTTATTTGAAACAAACATCGGATTTGGTAATGTTTACATAGTTTACTGACAAATAACAATCATTTTAGGTGGGGGTTTTGAACATTTGTAAATCCTTTATTTAAAGGGTCTTTCTTATTTTTGTTTAATTGGTTTGCTAGGGGTTTTCAAAATTTAACTATTCTTTCGTTCGCGCACAAAAAGGTAGGTTTCATTAAGTTATCAACACACGCTTCATTGTAAGTATCGCCCAAATAAATTTATGGTTTATCAATTTTGTTTATTATATTTATTGATTGGGAGTTATTCAACCCCCACTCGCAGAAGAGGCATTTTCAAAAGATTATAGCATAGTACAAAATTCATGAGCTCTTAATCGATATTCTGAAAGGTAGGGTACATCAAAGTTTTCTACTAAGTAATACTTCAAGACAATATTTATTCAATTTATCGTCTACAACTTGAGATAAACATAGCGAGGTCCGTTAGTTAGAGTAGATTTTTTCACAACCGTGTAATATACACACTTTAAGAAGCCAATTGAAGATTTTATATTATCATCTCTTTTCCAATCCGCGCCAGCTTAACAAACGAGTGGAAAACTGCTTTATACATTTTAAGTTTTGAAAAACTATGAAAACTATAGTTCTTCAAAACCGTCTTTGCAGATATTATATTCTAGTCCTTAGGTTATTGATCGGAGTTTTTTCTAATATTTTGTTCTCGCGTACTCCTTCCCAAATTGTTACTATAGTTTCTGGACGCTTCCAGAGAACCCAAAATTTACATCTTGGAAATATTCTAGTTTCAAAAATCTAGTAAATTGGAGGTTAGCTAACTGTTACAATATTTATAGGACAAGGAAACGACGGAAGAAATTGCATCGGCCACTATGGAAATACGAATAGAGGAAACCCATTTTGTAACTTTCCTAGAATCTACCTATTACGGAGAGGTCACCGCAGATTTGAATCTAACTTTCTGGAAGGTCCCGATTCAAATGAATGACTACGTTATAACAGATTACAATATAACGGTTACCGAAGGTAAGTTGTTACAAAATGTAACACTGAACAATATCACGCTGTTCTAGATTAGAAAAACTCATCTTGCTACTTTACAAAACCTTAATCAGTGTTAAATGAGAACTAATGTCAATAATTGTCGTTTGCATGTATCAATTGTTTCCATAGCTCATACGTGAAGAGTTCAGATATTAAAGGGGGAAAATAGCTGTAATTTATTTATTTGTAAAAAGAATTATGTCAAGTGTTATATCGTTGGAATCATTGAAAAAATGACCTTTTTATTAACTCATATTATTATGGTTTCCACTAAAAAAACTCAAATTTTTTGTCATATCTCAAAAATTACAACTTTAATTAAAAAATCGATGAGACTGTCTTATGCAGCACATATTTGCCTACAACTCTCTCGTTTACACTTTTTTTCTAAAGTCAATAATAACAGAGCTACAGGCACTGATCTAAATAACAAGAAAACAGTTCTTTCGAGATATCAAGTTAGCCGTGCATTTTTTCGAAAAAACCAAAGGCTTATTCGATTGAGTTCGTAAAACTGCAATTATTTCCCCATTTCATCGTCTCCCTATCTCCGCTGGCTTCCGAGATCCCCATGCTAAACATCTGAAGAAACTCAGCTTGTATATATATTATAGGAAATGCAAATGGGAATATGATCAACCCCCTCTGTAGGAGTACAAATGGGATATGATCAACCCTATCTGCAGGAATCAGAACCACCTAATTACCATTATAACTCGTTTCCAGAATATCAAGAATTTTTCGACATCCAATTGTTTCCTGGGCTAGTACAACTTCGTATATCAGAACATCAGACGCTACAAACTTTACCTGAGTTCCCAATCCACTTAACATTAACAGTTACTGATTACTCAGGCAACGCCGCTCAAGCAACCGTTATTCTAGACGGACCTATGCCGAAATATCCAGTCAACTTTACAGCGACAGATAACCATTACGCACGGGATGCGGATGAATTCGTATCCTATAAGGAACAAACCGTACCACCAGACGATACGACAGAAGCGACTCCTACCAACAATAACGAAGATAACTCGGCGTCAACCCAAACTATTTCTGACGAAGATGTCGTTACAATACCTACAACCGTGGCGACTGAAAAGGATGTAAATGTGTCAGAAGCAACACGATCGGAAATTAAAAATATAATCCGAACGGATATAGCAGCATTAGAAGGCGACATCGAAGATCCAAATCTAGATTTAGGTTCAGGCTCAGGTTCAAATGTAGGCAGAGTCAGAACAATTGGTCCAGCCGGTATTATTGTAATTATCGTAATCGTAATAATACTAGTAGTTCTAGCAGTTCTAGGTTTCACAGTGGAGTCGTAATGATCCATCTACCCGAAAATCAAGTTTTGTCGCAATCCGACATGTAACAATATTCTTGATACTTTCTGGATTTTGTATTATAGTGTAGTGAAATTATTGTAAATATACGTAGATGTATTATTATTATTGATATTATTATTATCTTCCTTTAAGAAAATGTAAGAATATCCCATCATCCCACAACCGTCTTTCAAATTTATTCGAAATGAGATAATCTTGGTATAAAATAGTAGGATATGGCAGCTTGACTAAATAAAACTCAAACATTCTCTTACCATTTTACTTTGCTAATATATTCAATTTAAAACAGCTTAATAATGTGTTCAACACTGATGGTCGTATGCTTGATCTTGTATTCACTAATTTTGAAGATGAATTGTTGATCACCCGTGAGGACATCCTGAAGATCCTTATCATCCCGCTCTACTGATTGAATATCGGCTTATGGTTAACGCTTAGCCCGTTTTTCCTGGTGCCACTAATGATCGGTATAATTTTCGTAAAGCCGATTTTCCCCAGCTGTATGATGATGTCTTGAATGTTAACTGGAATTTTCTGGAGGCGCTTACTGATGTGGATACAGCACTTGATGAATTCTATTTAACGTTCTTGATAGAAATGTCCCGAAATGCTCTACTGCTAAATTTTCTCGATATCCTTCCTGGTTCAATCGAAGCTTTATAGCCAATTTGAAGCTGAAATCCTACTACCACAGGAAATGGAAAACCACTGGTCTCTTAGCTCACAGCAATGATTTCGCGAGGCGAAATTGCTTCTGCGTTTAATGATTACTTGAATACCATACAAAATTCTTTGAAATCCAGTCCCAGAGCTTTGTGGTCATATGTCGATTCCCAGAAAGGTAACTCGCGAATCCCTGAAAGAGTGTGGCATGGTGATCAAGAGTTGAATAATCCGCAGGATATAGTTAACTTGTTTGCAGAGGAATTGGCTCCAGCTTATTCTGTTTCTGGTAACAGCGATTCACCTTTGATATCCTTAGACCTATTGTCTTTTCACGTTCCTTTAATATCTTGACAATACTGTAAAGCTTATGGCGACTCTCTCGAATAAATACACTTCTGGCGATGGTCAACTTCCTTCCGTTTTCATTAAGGATGTACGGAAGCGTTGGCTACCTCTTTACAAATGATTATTAATCTAGCTATTTCGACTTGCATATTTCCGGGACTATGGAAACGTTCGAAAATCGTAAGAAAGGCGTCAGAGCTTCTGTATCTAATTCTAGACCAATATCTATTCTTTCCAACTTGGCCAAGATATTTGAGCATTACCTATACGACATCATTTTTTCTGATGTTCGTTCGCACATATGTCCCAAACAGCATGGATTCTTCCCGGGTCGGTCAACCACTACGAATCTGGCAGTCTTCTTGCAATACGTTTCGCGGATGATGGATCATCGAGGTCAGATTGATGTAATATAGTCGGATTTCTCATGTGCCTTCGATGCAATAGACCACCAACTGCTACTCAAGAAACTCTCTTCGTTTGGTTTCGCTCCGTCTTCTCTTAGCTTGATGACACCGTATCTTAATAACCGAAATGTAATATGTTTATTACAAAAGCTGTTGCTCTAATGAATACCTGTCCACCTCTGGTGTCCTCCAGGGATCGAATCTGGGTCCGCTGTTATTTATTTTGTTCATCAATGATCTTCTTGTGTCCTTACCTTGCAATGCTCTGCGATATGCAGATGATCTTAAGATCCATGCGCCTGCTTCTGATGTGAGTGATGCCTTGCAAGTTCAGGAGGGTATTAACATTATTATGCAGTGGTATGAGAGAAACAAGTTAATAAATGTTTTGTCATGTCCTACACACGTAGAAATGCTCCTTTTTCTTTTAATTACACAATTAATGAGGAAATCTTGAGAAGAACTTTCGAGATGACAGATCTCGGTGTGCTCTTTGATTCTTGTTTGGTGTCTGATAAGCATACAGTATGTGTTTGTCTGTGTGTCGTACTCATTGTTTCATCTTCCGTGCGTCCAAACATTTCACAGATCTACAAGTTATTAAAACTTTATATTTTGCGTTTGTTGTCAGTAAATTAGAGTATGGATCAAACATCTGGTATCCATTTTACATTACTTATAACACCGTTATTGAACGTGTTCAAAAACATTTTTTAAAATTTTTATCTCTTAAAATATCTGGAAATTATCCTGATTGGAAAACGGACTATAATATGCTTTTAAATGAGCACCATATGCAATCCCTGGCTCAGCGTAGAACATTTCATTGTGCACGGTTTTTGCATAGACTCGTAAATGGTACTGTTGAGTGTTCAGACCTGTTGTCTAATGTTAACTTTAATGTCCCTAGAGTGTCGTCACGCTTTGTGTCAACATTTACATATGCCACAACTACTCTTTTTTTCAAAGCTCCAGTTACCCACATGGCTCAGAATGCAAATCTGTTTTATGCAGATGTTTTCAGCTAATTGCACTTACTTCTTAGTTTTTTTTATTATTTATTAATTCCTTTTTTTGTAATGGTATGGTTCATAAAATTGTATTGATTTCTTGTTATTGTTAGCTAATTGTATTTTGATATATGTATTTGTACTTCTATATGTGTCGTGTAATTGGGCCTTGGCTTTGCCATCCTCAGTGGAACCCACAAAGGAAAAAATGTTGGACTTAAAAATGCTAGATTGCGATATGGCGTTGGTTTTTGGAGAGGGACGTCTGATGCACATGCTGTTTTTGTGGTGCAGAAACGAATTGTGAGGATCATCGCAAATGTATGCAGTACCAATAGTTGCAGGGAGCTCTTTCGAGAATTTCAAATATTGCCATTAACGGGCTTATACATTTTCGAACTACGTGTACATATTTTTTTGAACAGGTCAAAGTTTGTGAAGAGTAGTGAAATTCATCGCTAGGATGTAAGGACTGGAAATCAGTTTAGAGTTGCTTTTGCTAAAGTGGAAGTTAGTAAATTGTCTCCAAATTGTATGGGCTTAAGATTATTTAACTCTCTGCCATCGAATTTAACTAAATGTGAACATGTAAATAATTTCAAGGATATGTTGAAATCTTATTTGACTGATAAAAGTTATTTATCGTTGAAACGAATATTTCCATTAATATCTTATCCTTTTTTGACAAAACCCATACACCTGTGTCATCCGGGTTGATTGTTATTATTATTAGTAGTACCCTGGAAGATATGCTCTGCATCAGATCACCACTGCCATAACACTAATTTCCGGTGTTATATTAACCATGTAACCGAAAACAATTCTCTTGTCTAAAATATTACTTTAGAAAATGCTAAAAAAAGAAAGAATGGTTTAGATGCTTTCATTTTTATTAAGCACTCGCTATACCTAAAATCACATATTCTCGAAATATGTATCCCGAATGAATCGATCCAATGTGAGGTGAGGAGTGATCCGATACAGTCCGTTTATTACAAATAAAATTAAATTCACCAGATCTAGTGACACAAAGGTACTGCCACCTACATTACACTTTCAATTTAGTAAAATAAAGATGCCTATATACATCTTGCGGCAGATAAGAAAGAGATAAAGCTTAAAAAGCAAGTTTACTTATCTCTGCCTACTCCTATCAATATGATGGTATGATTAATGGAATTTAGTTATTCAGCATGTCTCGCAAAATCATCTTGTTCGTCAATATTTGGGTGGGAATTCTAATTTTTCTTCCTTACAACACACCATTAACGTGTAAGTTAATAAAATTAATACACACTGGGATCTATTATTAGGTTTCGAAGGGAGTAAGTTTTATTTTTCGTTGTATATACACATGTAGATAATAGTCGAGAAAATACCACTACTGTTAATGACAGCTGTACCGCAACATCCGATGGAGCACATTATGTCTGTACCTTTTACGATGTCCTAAATAAAAATTCGGATTTCAAGATTATAGTAAGATGGCGTGTTATGGAGTCGGTCGAATTCAAAATCGAGAAGAATCAGTATTTCGACATAGAATCTGTCAAGAACGGAAATAACGGAGACTACTACTATATCGGGTTGAATGTTTTGGATACTATAGCAGCACCATTCAACCAACTCTTCAAAATAACCGCTTGGGTATGTACACCTTACACTATAAATGTTTGTCAGTTTGACAATAATTAATGGATTAATTCAATGTATGCAATTAAGGTGTTAGTATAGCAATTAAAAATGGGGTCACCATTTGAAGTTAATGGCGTCATCGCACAGAATCAAATCACAAAAAAGAATAATGTGACGTCCAGTTGTTTCTTGTCAAATATAAAAAAGTCGAGTGCGTTTTTTACGAAAATAATTTTATATTATTTTACTGAATTTGTTCCATAATAATACCCAGTCCGCTTTCCGTTAAGCTTATTTCATAATGTTGCATTGTGTTTCTTGATATTTAACAGAAAGGCAGGCACTGGTTTTAAACTTTAAACTTTAGGTAATATGATTAAGTAAAATGTTCGACAAGCAATATACTGAGAGTAAGTACGGCGGTAAAAATGGTAGGACAAAAAGAGAGTGATCGGATCTCGGGTTTTTCCTTTGAATTATGTCATCGTGCGGGATCGATTCTTTCCGCTTTTTTACGTTAGTGCTTGGTTTAAAGGGTTGCAACATAGAACAGCAATTAAAGAGAAACGCGAGCCCTGTACATTTCGCTGGTAACACGCAACTTCACGTTATTGCAATACAGC
>JARFOC010072264.1:0-16004 GCA_031763485.1 Osmoderma eremita | reverse complement strand
TTCGGATTGGCTTGGTATGGTGATAATCGATCGAGGATTTACTGTGTTGGCAGGGAATATGATCCGGCCAGCTAGTATCTTCTCTAAAACACCAAAAGCAACTTGTGCGTTCTTATCGCATACGTCGGGTAAAAACATGTAATACAAAACTTATAGATGTCGAAAGCAAGCATACACAATTGTTGAAATATGAGTTAGTTCGACATATATAGTTTACCGTTATTCAAGAATATAAGAGAGTGGCTCCCGTATTTGTAAATTTCTGATGTGCCTAACGGCAAGGTCCAGGAAATATTTAGGAGTAGAAAAGGATAAGTTTACAAATTGGTCTGGGCTTTCCTTTTAGCATATTTTCCATCGTGCTTATAATAAGAATAACATATGGATCGTTCCATGCATTTTTCACTAATTTTAGTATGTTCTAAACGAATATCGGTCCTGAGTTTTTATTTTCATTGTCTTAATAAAAAGGAGAAGCACTACCTCAAAACAAAATAAAAATACGCAAATTAAAATTTTATCTCCAATTGGTATTTCGTTTTTCCCTAGTAAAAAAAATATAAGTACGTATGTATGTAAATGAATTTCCACATTCTCGATCTCCTCGAGGATATAAACTAAAAATTTATAGTATTAATATTTTTATTAATATATAATATAGAATAATAAATATTAATATATAATAGATAGATATTTATATAACTTTTCCAAATACTTTTAGTTTTTAGAATTTATACTACTAAATCAAAGAAATGAGTGTTTAAAAAACAATAAGAAATTGAATTATTATCACTTTATGTTGGGTAAATGTAAAATTTTTTGCTGAAATTCGAAAGTTCATTTTTAAATAAATATTACATACCTCTATATATACCTAAACATATTTACTCCCAAAGACTAATAATTTTACTCCTTCATATTTTTTGTTGTTGGTTTCTAATCATTGTGTACAAATACGTATTAACTAAGAATTCTAATCTAAGAACGGCACAAAGCAGCAATTAGTATTAGGAGTTTTGCCGTTTCGGAAATGACTCCTAATACTAAAATATGCAAATACACGGGAGAGGGGATATGATATACCCATCGCCCACTTGAAATTATCGTTTACAGTTTCTGTGACATGTTTTCTTTTTCTCGATACCCTCTTAGATTTCGTCAAGTGGTAGGTAGTGAACGAATATTTGGTGTGACTTGTTTGTAGTTTAAAGGAGATATGCCATTCCCTAATCACATCTTATTGGGGAGACATGATATAAGTATTTGACTGTACATCAACGCTACGCTATCGCCATCATTCTTTAATGTATAGTATAAGCACAGCAACTACTCATTGTCAGTAGTGTGCAATATGTCAACCAATGAAGAAGCAGTAGTTGCTTTCTATTATCATCGGATACGAATGCGGCAGCGTAGATTTTGGATTCATCCATATATTATTAACAATGCTAATCGATCAGCTTTTGTTTGTGCGAAAGAGCTACTCAGTCATTTTCGAGAGGCAGCTGATGGAAATCGCTCTAGGTCTCAAAGAGACTGAACTAACATGCTGAGTCGCGCAAATCAGTCTTTTGTATGTACATACGTCGCATAGTGTTTGCGTCACTGTACTCTTGGTGTACAAATCTCTATTTTAAATAAATATATGTAAATACTAAAAAGGAAACGACGAAAACTGTAGATAAAAATATCAGAATTACCTTAGATTTACCTAAATTATTCCAGTAGGTATGTTTCACATGTTTTTGTGTACCATATGCTGAGTAAAAAACTGCATAAATTTACATTTGTACAAAATACATTTATAACTGTTTCGTAACGTGCATCAATTAAATAACTATTTCGAAGGCCTTTGTTGTAGATTTTTCACTACTTTTGGTTGTAAAGACAATACGCTCATCTTAAGTGTTTTAACGTTGTGTATTTAAAGATACCAAAAATGTATTTCAAGAATACGAGCAGACATAATGGAATTTGTTCAATTCAAGCCATCGTATGCAGATTACCTCGCAAAGAAAATGAGGAGATATTGATCAATCCCCAACTGCCAGTATATCGATATGTGCTTGACATCGTCTTGTAGTAATTGAAATTCAGATCTCTCCAACTTTTATTGGAATAGATTTCCACCCACCGGGAAAAAATCCAGAATATACAAAATAGAAAATGAAATATAAAATGAAATAGAAAATTTATGTATTACATGAAATGTATAAAAAAGGAATTCTATTTGGTGCAATACTCTATTTAATAGATTTCATATAAATAAGCTTTTCACTAGACGAAATTATCAATTAATTTTTTTCATAGGCGTTCGAAGCGACAGAAGCAGCAGCTTGGCACGAATGACGGTCATAAATGTTATCGAATAAATAGATCGGGTGGAATCCGTTCCGAGATTTCGTTCAGTGAAATTCTCGAGGAATGTCCAGCGTGTTCCCACAAGACATTCTCGCAAAAAGCATAAAGGGAATTGAAGTCCCTCTGTAGTCGCACAATATTATTGTTGAACATTGTAGAAGAAATACATTCGACGTATAAGTGGAGACCTTCAATAAATCTTCTTTATATAAAATATATATACATACTTGTATACATCTTACATATTTGTCACATGTGTTTATATAATAGCTTGTAAAGTTATAATGGAAAAGAAAAATATATCTGTGTAATGAATTTAAGAATTAAATTTTATTTAAAATAATTTGCAGATTCAGCCACTTAAAATTTCAATTAACTTTGATATTTTGACATTTGGCTTTGGTTTTTCGTTGGTATGTGTTTGTTTCCTTATCTGGCAAGTACATTTCCATTTGAAAAATTGTTTTGATACCATATTACTAATTTATTTTAAAATAATTTTTGCTATGGTAAAACCTTCCGATCGCGTTGAAGCTATAAGTGACTTTCTAGAATATCAAGATACATTTACGACTTTAAATGGTAAAGAAATACGATTGCAACAAAAGTGTCACTGCGCACATTAAGTGACTTTTAGAAGCAATTCAATATAAACAATTCCGCAAATATCCGTTTGTTACCCAAACTCTTCTAATTGCCTAGAGAGACAATAATGAATTTAGTAAGGGGAGTGTGGATATGATAGCATACATGGTATGATGATGGCATCCTTGTTATATCTACAGATGTTATGTGACTTTCTACTACGTAGATATCTGTATAACCTCAACCAGACACGTGAGTTTTAGTATTTTAAGTCTGTGCAAACATATTGCAGTATTAAAAATGTTTTATTTTATTGCTCTGTTATTAACTGTTGTAGTCTAAATTGTTGTATGGGATTTACTAATACTATTAATCAATAAGCAGATGCAAAAAAACTTTTGAATCGAGTACTTTGTTTAAAACTTTTTAGAAAGCATGTTATTTGTTTCATATGAGGGCAACCTGCATTTGGTATGCCAGCAATAAGTAGTTGCCGTCAATCATAAAAACTGCAACTCCAGGAACAGCTATCAGCGCTTTTTAACAAACAGGAGTGATACGACTTAATCCGGAAATATTCCCAGATTGGGTACATCCCCCCATCAAAACTCACCGATTTGCTCGTTAATAAATCTTCTAGGAGAGTTTTCTTTGTAGTTAACTGGGTCATGTGCAATTTTTTTACCACTTCCAACAACGAGTACTAGAGACTTGAGTACTTGAGAAATCGCGTTTCTATTTATGACGGTAACTGTAGCCCAGAACTCAAGTCGTAAAGCAAGAAAAAGTAGTAAAACTGGCGCTATTAATACTACTCTTGATATTGTTCTGGAAAAAAATCAGAAGACGGAAGAGACGAGTTAAATGTTTGGCTGATAAGAAAGCGAATGCTGATAACATTATGAATTTAAATAATGAAGATGGAAAACCTGCTTATATTGCAACGACCTTTTTTGTTAAGGAGGTGTGGTTGGGATGGAGTAGATAAAAAAGCAAAAATATACATATCTGAACTTTGTAAGTAATAATATTTAATTTACTACTTATTTTGTCAGTGTCTCTAGGTTTATGAGTATGTTCCGTGGGTACACCACACATGTTATCGATGATGATACCATGGCTGTAATTTTTATAGCTGCAATAAAGAATTTCAATTTCGCCAATTACGTTTTTTATGGTTGTACTATATAAATATAAACAGCATTAAGTTCTACTTCTTCTATCTTTTTATAGGCGTCAGAGTAGGTATTCGGGGTCCCCTATATCCATTTCATCCACTTGCGCCTATTCTTTGCCAGCGTTTTCATTTCATGATATCTATCTTCCCATCTCCAGTAATTATGCTGCCTAGGTATTCACATACTGTTACTTTTTCCAAAGCTGTGCCATCGCATGTAATTTGTTTATCCTGCTTGTTTTCTCTTTTCTTATTCACTATCATTACTTTACTTTTATTTATGTTCACTTCCTTTTTCATTTGTCCACACTCCAACTAATTTCTACATTTTATGTCTTGTTTTAGCTATCAATACTATATCATCTACGTATAGGAGGGTATCTACTTTTAATGGTTCTAGATTTGTGTAATCTACGGTGGTGCTTAACTGTTCTCCCTTTCCTCTTACGTTTTTTAAATAATTTTATCCATTATAATTATGGATAGTAAAGGGCCTCTTGTGACTTAACCATGCCGATTACACTTTAGCCTTGACTAATTCTTAATCACTTTTAATTATTTGGATAAGCTGGGTTGGTATCCCCATTTCTTTTGGGCATTCCCATATTACTTTCCTATTCAGAGTGTCGAATGCAGCTCTGAAATCAATAAATGTTATAAGCATTTCCTCTGCTTCTTCTATTTTCCTTTCTATTAGAATTCTTATGATGTATATGTTGTCATTCGCTTGCCTGTCTGACCTAAATCTCATTTGCTCATCTTCCATCTTCGCCTCTACATGTTCTCTAAGTCTTCTCTCTAGGATGCTTGTGTATACTTTAAAGCTGGTTTGGGCTAGGCATATTGCTCTGTAACTCTCACAGTTGGTATGTTCCCCCTCTTTTTATATATGGGCAATATTAAATTGCATTCCCAGTCTTTAGGTATCCTAAAACTTTTCTATGCCCAAAAGTATCCATAACCATTTCTTCCCTTGCTCTTCAGCCCACTTGATCATCTTTGGGTCTTCTGCGGCTCCTCCGCATGTTTTGCCTATTTGAATTGTGGTTATAGGACCCTCTACTCTTTCTAGCGTGACTTCGTTCAAGTATTCTCTAATTTGGATTTTATCATTTTCTTGAGTCTCTTGTCTTTCTTCACCATGTTTTCCAAAGTAATACTTCTTCCGTACTTCTTATATTTGTTCCGTATTTGTTCTCTCTGCCACTGTTGTTGCAGTTATATCTTGCTTTATGTCCTTGTAAAAGCCTTTCTTGCAATTAAAAAAAAAGGGTGCCATCATATCCACATTTTTCCTACTTATGTTAATTCTAGACAATAAAGACATTTTTTGATATAAATTATTTTCCCAAAATTTTCTATTGCTCAATTAATATTTTAAGAAGAAATATCGGTAGAATACACCCTAATATTTACTCCGAAGTACTACGTAAAGCTATGCCATAAATGCCAAATCAAAGACTCATCGGTCAAACGAACTGGTATGCTGCGCTGACATCGCCGCAATTTATGGGCAGATATATGTAGACTTCAACGTGGAACATTCCAATCGTAATACATACTGGGTTGGAAAATCAATATCTGTTAAAAGGAGCGAACCATAAGCATAAGAAAGTCTGGGTTCCCAATGTAGCAGATATATCTAGGCTCTACACTCTCGCGGAAACGCTTGTTTCTCCATCGGTTGGCATCGTTCTATCAACAACACATTGAAACCGGCATCCTAAATAAACATTATCCATATCTGTATATACGCGTACAGGTTGTCCATGAGAAAACAAAACATTCTGAATATTTAAGAATCAAATCTTTCTTTTACAAAAACTTTTACAGAACAACTAATATTTTCAGCTTCAACCTTCTAGACGTAGGTGCGTTAACCCCCAAATTTTAAAATTGCACTAGGCGTTGAACCATACCTCATTTAAAAGCTTATTTAATTTATAATTTAAAACATATAAAATATAAAACTTGAAGGAAAAAACGAAATACTTAAGAATCGAGACCTATTTTCATAAAATCACTGGCAGACATAAATTTTTAATGAAAGGAGACGTTTGGAGATCGAATGATCTTCTTATTTCGTTTTCGTTCACGTTTCTCTTTTGTCTTAGAAATCTTAAAAAGCTATTTCCACGAAAACGCAAATCGATTTTGAAAAATTTATGTAGCGTATTGCAAATTTCGTAACCTCTTAAATGAGGTAGAACTATACTTCTAGTGCAATTTAAAATTTTTGGGATTGACACCCCTACGGCTAGAGGGTTGAAGCTATAAAGATCATTTGCTCTTTTGTAAAAAGTGTCTTGATTCTTAAATATTCAATGTGCTTCGTTTCCATATCCTGTATATCATGTAGGTATTCGTATAACTATTTATCGGCAGCTTGTATCCAACCGTACGAGAACGTCCTACCTCTAATCATTACAATTAACAAAATGCTGGAATCAAAGAACACATAAACTTAATTTTACTTTTTCTGCATACTCAAATTTAGTATCGCAAAAGGGTACTTGTCCTGCTTAATTAAATATTGGTTCAGAATAGATTAGCATTATCTATTTTAGAATGATTGATAGACAGCTTAGATTTAAATCCATTGATATTGAGTGTGATAATATGGAGTGTACCATAATGGACGACAATCTCTTACGAAGAAACTAAAAGAGAATATAACCCAGATTTGAGGCAATTTACAAGGTATTTTAGTTTATATTTAAAAAACCCTATCTTTGTTTTCCCTTATTTATCTTTATGTATTTAAGAGTTGAAACAAGGAGACCATCTACCAACGGCACTCTTCAACCTGACATTGGAAATAATAATAAGAAATAGCAAAATAAAGACAATGGAAACCATAATTAATAATGAACGCAGATGACGTAGTAATAATCACAAGATCAAAAAATTAACTACGGAAAATTACAAGCAAGTTAGTATAGGAAGCAAGGAAATTTGATCTGGAAATAAATCAAAATAATGCGAAATATATGGTTATGGGACAAACAGAAAAACTCTCGGGAGACGAAGATGACTTGGAGGTGAGCGCGAAAAACAACAAAAAATATATATTCGAAAGAATAAGTAAATTTGTCTATTTGGTAGTAAATATTGAAGAAAATGAGCGTGAAGAACAAGAAATCCAGGCAAGAATTGCAAAAGAAAATCGGAAATACGGAAGCCTGAAGCCTTATGAAATCAAAACACGTGTCGAAAACAAAAGCAAAAGAGAGGATCTACAAAACAGTCATAAGACCTGCTGACACATATGCCTGTGAGACGTGAGTGCTGAAGATGGTGGAAGATGACAGATAAAGAGATGGGAAAGGAAAATGCTGCGTGCTATGTATGGAGGAGTGAGAAACGAGGAAGGATTAAGAAGACGAGTAAATCTAGAAGTAGGAGAAGCATATGGAAGTCGCAATATCGTAGCGTTTGCCAAAGCCCAAAGAATAAGATGGCTGGGGCATATAGAGAGACTAAACAGAGAAAAGTTAGCAAAGTTAGCCCTTACCTGAAAACCAATAACCAAAAGGAGAAAGGGAAGACAAAGCGGGAGATAGATGAAAAAAGTCGAAGAAGATCTAAAAAAAAGTGAGAAATTGGAAGGAGATGGCAAAAAAATAGAGGAAAATGGAGAAATATAGTCCATAGAGCACTCCAAGAAAGTTCTTAATATTAGTATATTATTAGCCCTAGAGCTTCACAGCCTCTAGAGAAAATTATTATTATATTTTTAAGTGTATTTACATTAAATCGTTGCATATTAATATTTACAGGGTTTAGGAGTTTGATATAAATTACCAGAGTCCACACAAAAAAACTAATCTAATTTGTTCTGAAATTGTGTTGTTATAAAGGTATTTGAAATTGTCAGGGTTACAAAAGCTTATTACAACATTCTCGCCGCATACGAGTGTAACACGTGCTGCTCATAGAATGTATAATCTTTGTACGTATACGCTTTCTCGATCCTCGTTGTGAACACGTACATACTCCCAGGAAGTGGAACAACTGTTACCAATTGTAACGTTTTAACATAAAAGGGAGTTCCTTAGTGTGAATAATAACATTTTTATTCACCACCAAGTTAGTATAGTAATTACAATTTTATTTTTTATTTAAACGGAGCTGGCTTTCAACTTTCCACTGACAATGTTCTATAGTTAAGGACGTTTTTCTGTTTAATAATCAAAAATCAATGATTCTAATATATTTTTATTTTCTTTTGTGCCCCTCAAGTTTTCAAAATTTATTACTTAATATATACCAAGACTTGTTTCCAATTGTAATATAATTTTGTTATTGTTAGTTAAACACATAAAATAAAAGCTGTTGTTACACATCTATGCAGACTGTTGCGATTTTGGCGCTATATGCAAACTAAAGCCAATTTAATATAATCAATCATCAAAACACATGCAACATACGAATAATACCTTTAACTGATTTACAGCACTACTGCAAAATGAAATGGTTAAATTCAATTAATAAAATAATGGTTGTTATGACAATGCGAGCTAATGTTGTTTAAACGATGTCGATAATGAAAATAAAGATGTTTTATTATTGTATATACAGGCTGTCTTATAAAAAAACAGTCCGTACCGCCTTTATTTATATGTCGATTTTAATTATTGAAACGGAAAATTAAATGGCTGGATGTATCGTAAGCTATAAAATGAGCTGATAAAATTATTTATAACCTATAAGCGTTTTAAGTTTTCTTAAAATTAGACTTTACCTTTTTTTTAATAATTCTGATGGAGAAATGGAGATTTTCTTTCTCAAAACAACAATGTATCACAAGTATACCTTTACATAAGCAAAAATTGAAGAAAGTAACAGTTATCACATTGTAGCACATTGCATTTTGATTCCTGTTTGGTGTCATTTGTTTCCAATGCTAGTGGTATCTTTACGCACGACTAAATAATTATTTTGTTACCTTTTTTTTGAAGTTTTTCTCATTTAAAGGTATACTTGTGATACATTGTTGTTTTCAGAAAAGAAATTCTTCATCAGAATCATTAAAAAAGGTATAATCTAATTTTATAAAAACTTGTACCTAAAACCTTAAAACGCTGAAGGACTATAAATAATTTTATCGGCTCATTTTATAGCCTACATCCAACCATATAATTTTCTTTTTCAATAATTAAAATCGGCCTATAAATAAAGACGGACGGACTCGTCTTTTTTTTATAAGACAGTCTGTATACATATTTTTCTTTTGAAATAATTGATTTAGGAATTAAACCTGAATTAAGAGTTGAATGACAATTGTATTTGTATTTCCCAAAAGAAACATTTTAATTTAGAAATATTCCAAAGAAGCCAGATTTATTAATTTTTACTAACCATAGTTGGTAATAACACATTTATTAGAATTAAAATTTAATTTACTGATAATCAAATATAATTACTAGCGTAAAGAGAAATTATTTTGTTTAATGGTTAACCAGAAATGAATTTTAATTCAATTTATCCATATATGGGTTATCTCGTAAATTCATTAGGATGCATAAATGTAAGCAAAGCTATTTTTCGAGAAGTGAATTCTCCCAAAAATATATTAAAATAAGATTTCTTTCGGCAAGCAAGTTGGCGTCGATTAATGCTGTTGTGATAATATAAAATGAATTATAGTGGATGCGTATGCTTAATATTTTCAATGAGAATTTTATGATGTTGGATAACGGCTGCTAAGCGTTTGCGAATTCAAAGAATGCCAAGCTTTTTTTTAGCAAATTACTTACATATGACAAGGAATGTATAGACATACATAAATATAGTATTATGGTTTAATATTTTTATATTTACAGTAGATTCTTTTCTGTTTATTAAGTAGCTCTTAATCAATATTTAAATGGTTAATCACTAAACACAATAAAGCACTGATGCACAATAATGACGTGTTGTTATCGGATATAGACGCTGTACATGAAATTATCGAACACCAACACGACCTAGAAAAGGCGGCCGTTATGTGTATGTTGGAGAAAGGTGTGACAACGAAATGACATTTATTCACGAATATTAGAAGGATAACCTATCAGATTTTCCCTTTTATTTTTATAAAATCACAAATGTCGGACTACTGCAATCATACAAAGAAACAGTGTGTGATGTAAAACTGAATGCGACAGTGGAGAACCTACGGCAAGTACTCTCACATCGATCGGGGTTGATACGACTGGCCTGGTTACCAAAGCCGTTTCGCAGGCTACTCCCTTCCACGGATGCGTAATACAAAATTGTTTGTACCTTATAAAAATTCAAATACTTTTGGTGAACCAATTACGTGTATTGATTAATGTTTGTATAATTAAGCCAGAAATACTATCAGCGCAAGGTGTGCTTCTATAGTATTGATGCATTACAGTTTTCTACGTTATATTACGCTGTATACAGTGCCCGAGAAAGGGTTTGCTCTACGCAAACTGTCAAATTCAGATTTAAATGAAACTTGGCGGAGTCTAGGAGTCCCTTGGCATAAGAACAAAACCGTTTTCTGTTTCTGCTCAATCGCCCGATTTCGGGGTACAGCCCCCCTCAAAGATTTGAATGATTTTTTAAGTTTTTGTAAATATCTCGGAAACTATAACAGATTTCTTCTTTTTATAGAATATAAATTGAACTATATTACATAGGCCCAAAGATGACGCGAATTATTTTCGGAAAAAATTAATATCGGGGGACCGGGTATCCCATACCCCCCATTTAAATTTTTTTTTATTCTTATTTTTCACAAATAAAGTCGGTTTTATGTAGAGAACGGTGCTGTATTAGCAAACATAGACAGTTAATAATAATTATGATAATTAATAAAAGATATGAGAAAATGATAATGAAACATTACTTATCATTGATTGTGTTTATAAATATATACATATTTATCTAGAAATTATTTGTTTTTTCGATAACGTTTAAACATTGAAATGATCAAAGGCGGTCGTTTCAAAGAATGTATGAGAAGCATTATTATGTGAAGATTAAATTTACAGTTTGGCATGATATTCTAAAGAGCAATATTAATACTAACATGTTTAACATTGATATTATAATTTAACATATAGTAATTATGCTATGTAATTATTGCAGTAATGGTAGCCAGTATAAAAGTGTTCAAAACACAGGTATTGCTTGCACCACGAGCAACGCACGATAACAGCTTTTTTTCCAAATACTACACAAGGGCGTAGACTCTGCATCTTTTGAAAAACAAAACTCTACAGGATTTTTAAATAATCCCGGCCTTTCATGCACGTATCCACTCTTATACGAGTACTTGAAGACGTAGAAGAATCTTGGCGAAGAAAACTGATTGTGGGTCAGTGATTGCAGTTTAATAACACTATTTCTCCGGTGCAAATCAATGTCGTAGTTCGTAAGAATCACTGTATCAGAAAAAGTTCTAATGAAATTTTTCCATAATCTAAAACCAAACACATCTAGAGGTAGTACCATTGTCGTTGTTTAGGGATATTTAAAATGTTTACAATTTTTCCTTTGGCACCAATTTCTGAAGTTCGGCAACACAATGTCCACTCCATGAATCAATCAGACGAACACTTTTTGATCCTGTATTCGGGCTCATAGCCAGGTTTTGAAATGATTTGAAGTGAGCTTTGCAAAAGTCGAAGAAGAAATATAGGTACACATTTATGGGTCTAAACAATGATTGCGCGTATTCGTAGATTCCATTACTACCAAAAATAATTTCGAAAGTAAGCGTACATCTGCCGAAATGGCTGGTAAAATTGTATAAATATTGCACAACACTTTCAACGGTTTCTTAACCCTTTAGTGCCAAGGTACGACCGGAGCGCATTTCTACATTAAATCCACTGTCATCGGCGTTGTATACGTTGCTTCCGCCGATATTAGTGATATGGAGTTTGACTTACGTCATACAATTCTTGCTTAAAAACTGTAGGTCTTCCATACCAGCATGTGTCGACTGAGTAATAAATTTTGTTATTTTGCGTGACAATGTTATGTACTTTCTTGAAGTGCCGGATCTACCAATGTCCTGCTTTAAAAGTGTGGTGTCCAATTTCTTGTTTAACTTCTAAAGCCCAGTCCATGTCATGGATTATTTTTCCATCAATAATGCTTTTTTGAAATTTTGTAAGAAGGTATTCTGTATTAAACCGTAGTTTATCTGTATGCGTACCATCTCTATTGATACTTTCTTCCCATCTATATAACTGCCGTAGCGAGTTTAATGAAGCAACGTTAGTAAATATCCTGGTGTTCTGCAAGATAAACCCGTGGTCCTTGTAGCACATGCAACGATTTCTGGAACGTGATCCTTAGAAGTGACTCAAGCATCAATCTTACTCTAAGGTCCGTTACCTTAGTGCAACGAGTTTGTACTTATTGTTCACGAAAAAAAAAAAAACAATTCCCCGGCTAAGCAATTTCTATCTAAGGCGTCAAGAATTGATTCTGTAAAAAGTTTGTGTTTATTATAGAAAAAGCAAAGGGTGCTATAATACATAAAGCAGTGAAATTTAGTTTTTCAAGAGTGGGTAGAATGAAATTTTAAACGTCATAAAATGTAAAGTGAAATCTGTCAAATGCAAAACGTAGTGGATTAAACATGAAGTAGTCACAAATCATAGCTGCCTCAGATGTAATTTCCCTAATTTCAGGTGGACTACATAATATTCACATTGATTTTGTGAGAAGGTATTCTGTAATAAACCATAGTTTATCGGTATGCGTGCCACCTCTGTTAATACTTTCTTCCCATCTACATATATAACTGCCGTAGCGATTTAACCTTGGTGAAATGATATTTCATAGTTTCGAGATGATGATGTTTATCGTTTTCTCATATATTTTTTAATTATCATAATTATTTCTAACTCTAAATTTGTTCATACGTTTTCTACATAATACCGACTTTATTTGTGGAAACTAAAAATAAAAAAATAATAAAGAATGGGGGGTATGGGATACCCGGTCCCCCATTATTAATTTTTTCCAAAAATTCATCTTTGGGCCTATGTAATATAGTTCAGCTTATGTTCTAAAAAAAAGAAGAAATCTGTTATAGTTTCCGAGATATTTGCAAAAATTTTTAAAATCATTCAAATCTTTGAGGGGGGCTGTATCCCGAAATCGGGCGATTGGGCAGAAACAGAAAATGGTTTTCTCTTATACCAAGATACACTTAGAGTCTGCCAAGTTTCATTTAAATCTGAATTTGATAGTTGCCGGTGTTCCTTTGTAAGTATATCGTTTTTTGAGCTGAAACATTGTAACACTACACATCAAAAGATTGGAGAAAACACATAAAATTAAGAAGAAATTCGTTAGTTCTTTTTAAATAGGAAAAAACTGATGTTACTATCATTTTTATCATCATTTCAGTAGTCCCTGTCGTCAGTTGCGTTTTCACTAATGGCCGCTGATAATTCACTTTAGAAAGTTTGTTGTCTAAATATCGCGTTTGGAATATATTTTATATTTCAAGTTGGTCTTCAATTATGAATTCGTTAATATGATGCTCTTAATTTACCTAATGTAACATCAAAGAAAGAAATTTTGTCAAACTTCGGATAATTTGTATCCATCACCAAGGTATTAAGGCTATAAAATTATTCTGAAAGCCCAAGTATTTTTATTAAGTATTGTGTTCTAAAATTTAGCACACCTGTGACCTATTTGTAGAAAATTTTGACAAAAGGCAGCTCAAATTACACAAAGAACTATCAAGAAATTATCGTGAATTTAAACGGCAGTCATAACTTTGCAATAACCTATTTTGGCTAATTATAACGTCAAAATAATGTGCAGGCGACTGCTAAACCCTTGTAGATTTATAAGGGATTGGGAACATTAACTAACTTCATCTTTTGGCAATGGTAGGCAGAATGTAGCAATAATGTCTATAGTGCATATAGTTCAGGCTTCATGGCATTGTTTAGGATATCGAAATACAAATCTTCAAATTAACTTTCTTTATAATTTAAAACCTTTGGAATGAGATCATGTGAATCATTTAAAGAAGAACCAAATAAAACTGTATAATATTTGCAAACAATTGCGAATCTTTTTCATTGTCAGTTTCAAGATGAACAGTTTTACGTTCAGAATTAGTGAATTTTGTTGTTCCTTTAGTTTTGCACACAAAAATACGAAACTAGTAGTATTTTAAAATAATGAGTAACACATAACATATATAATGTCAAAATATGACATTATCTCAGATTTGGAGAACGAAAAATTAATGAACACAAATGCAATAATTTTCAAATGCTTGCTAATTTGTAAGACCTGTACAAAAAGCTCCGCCTTCCTCCGGTCATGAATCATTATGTTTTGATTGTTTTAATCCTTAAGAAGGTAGTGTATAGGTTTCACTGTCCTATTTTGTATGCCACTACAAATTTGTTTCACCATACAAATAAATAATTGAAACTTATACCTTCAGTTTTTTCTTAAAGTTATAATGGAGTTTCAACAAGTATCTCTAAAGTCTATCAATGAATATATTTATATACCTAAATTCATGTAATGTAGCAAATCTCTCACTTCCTTTTTATGTGTTATAACATACTTGTAACCACACCTAAAATAAAGCGTTGCTCTCAACAGTCAGTTTGTGATACAGTGACATTACTAATGATGATAAACTTCATGGCAAAACCTACTCCAACTCAAACTCTAATATTTCATACATTTTTTATGGTACGTTATATTTTTGATACTCTATTCACTCACATAAATTCTCGTAGGCATTACAGACAAGTGGGTACAATTTAAAATACTTTCATGTAATGTGTGCAAATTGCTTGGAAATATTACGAATTCCTAAGGCGCGAATAGCGCTATCCTCGTTCGCACATAGCTACGACAAGGGAAATTTACTCCAATTCGAAAGCACCGATTTGGATGAAACTTAAGAGGTATAGAGCCTATAGAAAACGATCTTTCTTCCTTCGGTAGTAGAATCTGCGAACTAAAAATTGTCTCTGTATATAGATATCTTTTTTTTAATATCTTTACTATTGTTTGTATTTTGATATTGATCTGCTATTCAATTTTGATGATATTGTGATATCTAATAGCAATTATTCACGAATTATTTGACAGGTGGTATACAAAGACCGCTCGACTACTCTTTTAACTGAAACCATTACATTACATATGTGTATGTTGCAATGTTACTAATTGATAATTAAGTTAATAATGAATTTTAATAAAAATATTCTTTTTATTTACGTCAAGTTGACACAAGCCGGGCGACTTCTGGATGACAATTAACTGACACTTGCTAATTTAATTATAATGACTTGATCAGGAAATTGTAACCTTCTTAAATAATATCCAAAAACCTAAAGATATATCTGATAATATACTTTAACAATGATACAGTGTACAACAATAATATGAATTTTAACAGATGAATTGATTTATCAAATACCTTATCTAATACCCTTTGTATGTATGTGTGTGTGGGAAGTATACTACCCTGTTATATCTTCCCTGTTATGCACCCCCGTCACTCGTTTTGTATTATATTATATGTATTTAATTTATTTGTCCTTACAAGTATTTGTAATCATTTCTGTATGTACACTTATGGCCACATAAAAGTTTCCGACCGACAAGCAAGTTTTTAGAAATTTTTACAGTGTACGAGTGCGTTTATACTATTCGGCATGGGGTAGTGGAACGTGACGATGTTTTTTTAAATTGAAGTATGCTATTAAGCAAGATTTAGTGCAGAGTTGAAATCTATGCTAGATAAAGAAACGTTTGTATTTTTTTTTCTTGTGCTCCGAAGGGAATATAACAGAGGGGTTTCTGTAAGCGCAGAAATCAAAGGAATACTGTGTTGAAAGCTATTTTATAAATTATTTCT
>JARFOC010072253.1:0-16004 GCA_031763485.1 Osmoderma eremita | reverse complement strand
AAAAATATTAGGGGATATACCGGTTTTTGTACGTTTAGTTTTTCTCCATGTTGTGTAGATGGCGCGATACAGAGTTCAATTTCTATTACCTTGAGTGGAGCATCTATACTACTTATCTATGGTTCATTTCATTGTTGTCTGCTACGCTGATGATGCGGTACTCCAAGGACAACCTACAGAGGTTACTTTACTGCTTTAATCAAACAGCAAAGCATTTAAGCATGGTCATCAACACAGACAAAACCAAATGCCTAGTAATATCTAAATAAGCGACAATGTGCTATTATACTAACCCTGTAACCGAAAACAAATCTTTTTTCTACAATATTGTTTGATGATGTTTAGTAAGTGTTTATTTAGGATATGTTTAAGAATTATTTTTCTTTGATATATTTTACAATCTAGCAAATATCTGCGGCGCATCCATAAATATTTCAATGAAATAACCAATAAACCGTTTTCCTTTAATTTTCGCAAATTCCAACAGTACCAGTACGTCATCACTTTAGCTGCTCTTCTAACAAACAGCCTTGATTAGGTAGACAGATAAAGGCCCTCTTCTTTCGGTATGTACAAATATGCGTTTAACTATCGTAATTCTAAATTGTATTTAAACTCCTTGTATTAGGTATAAGGTGCGTTCGAGTATTTGTGACAGAGCGAGAGTGAGTAGGAGTAGGAGTGGCGTGAGATACGGAGCAGAAAGAGTTTTTGAAATAAACGAACGATATAGTGCTTTCTTTCAACCATCTTTGATCATCAGGGTATTATATCTGAGTTTACCTAACCTCAAAAATATTGTGATACAGGGTAATACCGCCTGGTAACAATAAAAAAGAGACTATTTCATTTATCTGCTATTTTGCAAGTTTTTTTACGAAGAAAGTGAAGATGAAATGGAAACGACGGCAAATATACAGAGATAGGCAACAAAAGTAGTACCGAATTTTATTCATCGACAGTTCCAACATTTTCGAATTTGAAGATACTGTTTACTTACAGATGTTGCACAAATATTGTATGGAATGCCCCTTTTCAATTGCTTACTTGGATTTTGATGACAACTATTAAAGCTTGTGTTTTATTTAAAAAATTATCTCATATAAACGCCCTCTGGTGGTGTCTTTTCAACAAAAGTTTGACATTTATGCCTACATACTCTACGTGCACCATCTCCAGTCGCGGAGTGCGTAGAGCTTGCTCGGCTTACGCTACTCCATTACAAACGAACTCTCAAAAATGTACTCTATTCACTCCAAATTCAATAAACGAACGCAATAAACACTGGAAGAGTATATCGAGTAAAAGGATTTCAATAAACGATCTCAGCTATAGTCGCGTTGGTATCATTTTAATCCGTATTACATTCCTAACTTTCTGAACGAATGAATAGGTAATTAACCCATGCTTCAAACACAGTAAAGCTTTCATTTCGTAAAATATTTTTAAATCCATATTTGTCGGTCTGTGTTTGCTTGAACCCTCAGCCAGATCATTCTACAACTCTTCTTTGGGAAAAATAATTCAATTCCCTTTGGTCCATTCGGGACACGTCAAGTTGATCTTCGTCCGACCAGGACAGGACAACTGTTCATTCTCGTCCGTCCAGAATTCCTTTTCGTTCGCCCAGGACACACAATATTCGTCTTCGTCCGACAAGGACAAGACAACAGTACGTCTTCGTCGGACCAGGACAAGACAACGAGCCCTTCTTTTTCGTCTGTTCAAGACAGAGCAAACCATTCGTCTTCGTGCGATCGGGACAAGACAATGTAGTTCTTTCGTCATAAGTATCATGTGCTACATGTTAAGTGTTACCTACACCGCTTCAAAGCCCATTCTTCAAGTTAGGTAAGTAGTCCATCCAAGACTCGCGTACTCACTAGAGTTTAACGCCAAGCTAGCTTATGTGGCATCGACACATTGAAGTGGCGTCATGCTGTCTCGATCGAGGCCTCGGGAAGATAATGCATCCAAGCCTGTATCGATACATTTAAATGTACACGGATGGGCCTGATGTTTCTTCGAATGCACGGCGTTTGAAGTCCCTATGTTTTGTTATTTTTCTACATTTTAAAATTAATATAGATCTTTAAATACCTCTCTTGGTCTTGTTAATTATAAAATAAAAGTAAATAAGTTTTATTGAAAAAAATAAAATATGTTAATTTGTGATTTGAATGGCAAAATTTTAAAATATGCTACATTAGTAATTAAAAAATGTACTAACAATGATTTGGCAAGATAATGTTTTTATTTATGGAGATATAGGTATGAGTTGACAAAGGTATAACATAGCACACATAATTATGCCCTCACATATCACAATGAAGATTTAAAAGAATTTATGTTTGTTAAATTAATTACAACTCAGAGTTTTAATAAAAGAAGCCACAGTAACCTGCCTTCTCAAAATGATCTGTATTTTACTAATAATTTATTGAACATAATCTCCATTTTTCACAGAAAAGAAATATATTCTAAAGATTCTGAACATACAGCACTTGTACACACTATTTTATATAACCAGCGATAAAAATGAAGTAAACAGTGCCTTTTTTACCTTAAACACGTGTGTCAAAGTATTTGTCAAAAAAAATATTCCTCTTAATTTAAGAACCAATACAAACAAATAAAAGCAACATTATTCATAATTTACAAAAGGGTAGGTCTAATGTGATCAATTCTTCGTCATATATGTATGTACATATATATGTATGTAGAACTGGACTTAATATATAAAGGTAGTAGTAAATTTAATAAAATTGGTGATTGAAAATTTACTTTTTATCCAAATTCCTAATTAAATAGTGGGACCTAATTCGTTTAAAGATAATTGTATTAGCATTTCTAATGTTTAGTGTAATAGTGACAACAAGGAGAATCGTTGTATCATATCTATTATTTTTAAATGTCTTTGTTCAACAAGATAATAAAATACAAGTGTTCATCTAAATTATATTTCAGAAGGGAAAGTATTCCGGTCAGATCATTCTCTCAAGTAAAAAAGCAATACGCCAGGCGTATGTATAATATCTATGCATTCACTTCGCCTACGGTGTACGGCCGACCAAGTAATCTCGGGAATCCCTAGCCACTCGCCCCCCAAACATCATATCGCATGGTATCGGGAAAGGCTCGAACTACGTATCAAGCCCGTTACACCCTAGTATACTCACACACTGTCAAACAGTGAAGTATTTTAACCCAGGTATCCTTGGATTTTATTTTTATTTTAATGTTTTCTTAATATCGACATCAGAGGTGACCCAACTCGTACTGTCACAATTAAGGATTAACTTATCGCATACTGTATTCGTTCATATCGTTTACTATGTACTTATTTGCGCTTTTAATCAGCTACGTTTTATTTGATTTTACATAAATATACATAAATATAGGCACGTTTTATCGTGTTTGTATGATATTTCTCACACAAATAAGAATAAGTCACACCGAAATTATTAAATACTTACTATTTTCCCCATCACATCAACCCCACTTATTTGTAATAGTGCAATATAGAGATCGATCGGAAGGTTGTCGGGCAAGCAAATCACTTCAAGTATCGGGGAGCTGAAATATGAAGTTTTGGAAATCCATAGAATGAAGTCGGAAGAAGAAGCGATGAAAGTATCTCTAACCTCGGGATTCTTAACGGAAATGGTATGGACGTTGTGTTGAGATATTATCCCAACAGTAAAATAAAAATATAATTGATTTTTGCCTTAACAAAATTAACGGTTTAAACAGTGGATAATGAAGTAAAGTAATGCCAATATATTCTTATATTAACACCATATGCATAATTAATATTTATATTACTAATTTCATAGTATAGATTTATTTATATTTATTACAAGAACTATTTTTTTCTAAATTTGTTTGTTTGAAACGCCTCACTTTTTAAAATATATTTAAAAATTTAAAAAAGTTTGTCTATACATCATAACTCGTTAATAAAAAAAAAATGAAACATGACGCAAAACTTCCATATCTTCCAGACGACAATTTTTATTGTACCGATTTATTTGCACTAAAATGCTTTCCAAAGCCATGTGATTAAGTTTCAAGTATCATAAGACCTGTATTTCTTCCTCTAACTTTACATTTTGTGTTTCGACTTTTGCTATTTTAGATAATTCGCAGAAACGATTTTAATACACTGTAGTCACGCAATATCTTTCGTAACTACTTGCGCATCGTCCTCTAAATTGTTTACGACAACATTAGTTATTAAATTTAAGTTCCGCTATATGGTTGTAATTGAATATGGTTGCAAGATATTTTTAAAATAATAATCCAAGATCATATGTGCGTGAAAAACTGTGCATATTGTGTTGTCATCAGAAATAAATCCATAGGAAATTTAGAGTTCTATTAAAGTTGCATTAGAAAATCGAGTTACATACTTACATACACTCATACATTCAACTCAAGTTAATATGAAGCTTAAAAAAGGCATTAAATTGCCATTATTTTGATACGCTGCAGTAATAATTGAATGTACTGTTTATTATCTTGGGTGAAAAAAAAAATTTGAAACAAAAAATATTCAGCAGGCCTAAAAAATAAATAATTTTATTGGAATAGATTATTTAATAGAATAAAAACTAGTAATTGAGTTGCGCAATACTTTAATCTGTCGGCAAATTTTCTGGGAATATAGGACAGTGTTTAGGGTAATATGTTTCGCATGCAACAATACTAAATTAACTGCAAACGACAAATAAAATTACCTAAACGTGTGAACCTGTAACATATTCCGCTTCATAACCAATACATAACTAAAGTATCCCTCGTTTGAAGTGTTTTAATTGTGGATTTTGTTCTATATTTTTATACAACTATATTATTTTCCATTTTATAAAGTAACAATTATTATTATTCCGTTATATTATTATAGTATTTTATTTTTCATTGCAATTGAAATTGCGTTTATCCCGTGAATTTAAATACGAAGGCCGTAGTGGTCAGTGGGTTGATTACTAGACTACTAAACTGAAGTCCAGGGTTCGATTTCCGACCGTGCCAATGACACCCATGGCATTTTTCGGCGACGGCTCGACTCAGGCTGTAAAAATGCGTACCTGGATGTCAAATTCTGGGGTAATAATAGGCGGTCCGCTTGCAGCGCTTGCCAGGTTATGGCCCTAGAGTACCGAAAGGCTAACAGTGACAGATCACACCCTGCCATTAACCATCGGCCTTCAAGGCCTGTTAAAGGGGACTATTATTATTATTATATATAATATATATACACGTATGTCCACATCGGAACGCGGTATGGCTTTGGGAATGGCAACCGCGCATTCGAGTCCCACTAATAATGTCGCAGTGTATCATAAACAGAGCAAGGGTACGCACGCATGTCAGCTCAATCACGTAATGCTGCGTAATTTTTCTGTACTCTCAGATTACGGTAAAAGGTACAGTTTCTTATATTAATTTTATAGTTGCTGTGCGATGCAGGAGAACAAAGAAGTTATTCTGAAAAGTAAAATAAACCACGATCCTTATTAAATTAAACAAAAGAAAAATAAACTCTACAATCATACAAAATAAATTGAAATGTTACTTTATGGAGGGTTCGAAAATACCCCCATCCGGTGCCAAACAATAACCGTCTATCGTAAAACTCCCGCGTCACTGCCTCGAAATTCCTAGGGCTTATTGTTGCAAAAATTCTCAACAGTTCTACTTGCAACTGTTGCAAACTCGCCATTGTTGTAAAATTGTAAAGATTTTGTTTGACATAACCCCACAGAAAAAAAATCGCAGGGATTGAAGTCGGGTGATCGAGGTGGCCGTTTCATCATACCCTTCCTGGCAATAACACGATTAAAAAAGGTGTTTTCTAAAAACTCCATTACTAATCTGGTGTTATGACCGGGACGTTAAGACGGTTCGTCTTGAAGAAAACGAAATTTGATCAAAATCGGGGCAAATTGACGGACAGCGAGAATAATTTGCTCTCGCAGCAAATCCAAATATTTCACTTCATTCAAATTGATGTCGATAACAAATGGTCCTGCAATGTTATCACCCAAAATATCCGCCCGAACGTTTAGTTTTTCGGGCTACTGAATTCTTACATTACGGACCAGATGTTGATTTTCTCGAGACCAATGTCGCACTACCGAGGGATTATGCTTGCAATGACGTCTCGTCTGCAATTTGCCGGGTAGAGCAAGGTTCGCCCATTTCAACCAACGAACAAACCCTTACTTTTCTCTCCTCCCGTTCGGGAGGTATTATAGGGATTTGAGGTTATTTGCCTATTACGACAACTTCCGATCACACAGCCAAATTTTCTAATCGCTTTGACGATGCGTCAATCGTCGAATGCGAAGGAATAGGACGATCCATGTACTTTACGGCAAATAGATCGACCGTGCTTTGTTAGGAATTTGTTATGATTTGTACCTCATCTGCGATTGTATAAACTAACATAGTGTATCCGAAAACGACTATCACTTGTTAGAACTTTGCGTGCGCATAGACAAATACATAATTTTTCACATAGGCATGTTGCGTGCTACGGCGTTGCGCGTTGGCTGGCCGGTGAGGATAAATGCAAGTATGCCAGATCGTGCTACGTACAATATATCTGGCACCCCGGTGAGAGCTGAGCATACGTGTGTGTAATTAGTTATAATGCAGTTTATGTAAAAGTAAATTTAAATTCTGATTTTAAACGTGTACCGATAATATAGCTAATTTTACTCTCTTAAACTGTAAGTTGAATGCAAGTTGAAATACCAGAATACAATAGCAGTTGCTTTACAGAAATAAATTAGTAAGTGTTGAAATCAGTGTTCGACATACAACTCAATTTGGTTGCATTGACACGTTGAATAATAATATTTTTTTGATATAACAAAAGTATATTACGTACCATATATCTAATATAAGAAAAGGAACAACGTCCAAGCTACTACTCATTTATACTATAATAGTTTTGAATGCTCGGAAAGATGAGATGTAGTTGATTTTTGATATTTTGAAATGATGAATTGACGTTAAAATGTTGTAGATGTCTTAGGCAATGTAGTAGAAATCATCTTGTGTAGGTAGGCAATTGTGAAGGTGAGTTATTTTACTTTTGTGTTTTGATTGCGTTCAGTACATTCCGTAAACTAGCTATTGCGACAAACCAATAATGAGTGGCCCTAATTATAAAGACTAAGGACATTTGTAATAACAGTTTATGTGCTCATTAGGTTTATCTCTTCATTGATACAAAAGTAAGCCCGGATCATTTAAATTTTGTATACAATATGGTTTTTATAAAACAAATTAAATAAATAATCTTGTAAATAATTTGGGACAAAAACAAAAAATCCGTAATATTAGATATAGAGAGTAATTCAAACTTCAAGCTAGATGCTGACGCATGTAACGTTGGCAGAAACGTATGTTTGAATTCACAAACTATTAGTGACTAATTGATTTTAAACAGAAGAAAAAGCAGGATTCTTTCTGATTGAGCTTATTAATCTTTGAATACTCGATTGGAAAATTGTTTACGACAATATTATACACAATATCTCTTTATAAAGTTAAGTATATAATATTCTCGAACCAGAAGGAAAAAAGAGACACCGATATTCAGTGATTTATGAGCGCCGAGGCAGCAAGGAACATTTAGGTAGAAGGACAATACACCGAATTGACCGAATTGAACTGAATCTAATGTAATATATACGCTACTTAGGTGTTTACATTATAATATAAAATACATATACATAATAGAGATATATACACTTATACTTGGTACATTAGATTACCAACAATACTTCATAAACCCAAACGACTCGATAGCTATTGAACGACAAGATGACATTTCAGCAACCGGACATCGTCTACTAAACAAGACACTTATATCTTATATTAGATGGTTAATTCGGTACATCATCGCAAACTTTTACTCCAGAAAATCCTCCAGTTAATTAAATTCCCTCAAAACTTACGCCAAGAATTTCATACCCCCAGAATAACCCCATTTTTGGGGGAAAATCCCACAATCTGGCGCCACTGACTGTCAATATATCCGCTATTTGGCCTTCTACGCTCGGTTTATTTTAAGAATGCAGTAGAGGGCGCTGATCACTGTATTACACAAAAGAAATTTAATTTAATTGGAATACAATCTGAAATATAAAATGTCAATATGATCAATGTCAATAACTACATGATTTTCATTTATCTAAAATGTGATTGTCATAAACTATAATATATATCGCCATTGGATTATTTTTTTATGGGGGCTTATAAAAACTTTTTGCCTGCGTAAACCTGTCGCAAATTTCAGCCAATCATAAGTCGTAATACTTTTTTCTATCTTTTCTAGCACTGTATTCTTAAAATGAATGGACAGTAGGATAACCCTTTCGAAATGGATAACCAAGCTGAACCACTGCCACCAACCAATAAAGGAAACAGTAAAGGTGATACTAAGTTAAATAGAAAAGAACGTAGTAAAAATGGGAACAGATGGAGAATACGAAACACCCAAGGCAATTAAAGGGAATTATTGCCACTCGAAACTTGTACTAATAATTGCCAAAGTAAATTTCCAGATGTTAATATATTTTAATGACTTTTGAATTTTTAATAGGCAGGTGCAGTATGTTGGTGATTTACTGGTGATTAAAGACAAGGAAACAATTGCCATTTATAAAATTGATAGTCGTAGAGATTAGGCATGTTATGGTTAACTAAAATCTTCAATGTAATATATATGATCTAAGGTTTATGCATATTATTCTACGTCTACAGAATTTATTAGAATGGTATGTTTGTTGTTTTCGATTTTGATGCATAGAAACAATTATATTAAAATTATGATTTGGAGAAAGCAAAAGGCAAAGCAGAGATGTTTGCCTCTCAAGTCCACTTTAAACATCATACATTTAATGAATTGTGCATATTTCTTACTTATATCAATTACAGCGAATATCATTACAATTGTATATGGAATATCTAAGAGATGTAAAATCATATCAACTTTATCCAGTTGACACGATTTTTAATTACAACGAATGAATACATAGAACTTTATCATTTTGTAGGAAAAAAAGAACCGTATTTTTTATGGCATAACGGTGTTATTCTGTTAATCAGTGGTTATGCAACATCAAGAGAACATGAATCAAAAGATTGCCGATTTCTCTTGATATTTAATATAATTTCCTTTTAATATTCTGTAATCCCCATTTGCATAAAAATGGTTTAGACGAAGATTCCTTTCTTTGTAACGTAAATTAAGATTTGGTAAGAAGAAAATTATGGTTTCTATTTAAAAAAACATTCAAAACAAAACTTCATTATGAAATGAATTCAGAAAAATCTCTAATCATGTTTTGTAATTCACTTTATAATAAATCACCTTATAATATTTATTTGCTCTTCGACATCGAACAACTTTCATTTGAAACACTTCTTTAAAATGTATAATTTTGGAGATACCGATATTTATATCTACATTTATTCATAAAAAGTCATATCGTATTTTTAATAATATTATTAAAAATTAAATTTAGAAAAAGAAAAGATTTTGAGGATAAAGTTTTCTTCATCATGTATAGTCCAAATTGCGTTTGATATTGCGTACATGAAGATATTGTTGTGTTAAACATTCTACTGGTAGAACAGCTTTATAAAAACCTTTATAAAGGACAATGTTATCCTGTTTCCAAGTGCGATGAAATTTTCTAAAAATATTTGTATTACTTGCTGCTTAGGAATGTATTTATACCGCAACGAAAATTAAGTATTATTATGTACTTGATACGATTTTAATGTGTAGTTATGGATACATTGGTAGGGATTTTTTTTCACATGCAAATATAAACGCCTCTATTTCAGCGGGTGCTTAAAATGATTCATAGGCCAGAGGATCGTCCTCATGGCTTTAACTTTACTTTAAATCTCCAACGTTCGCCCACACTTCCATTTCTCGAAAAAAAAAACAATATTGCCATTATGGCCCACTCTGTACTTCTACATATATAGAGTCTAAGATTACCAGTCACGTGAACTTAAAATCTGGTAATTTTTTTAGGTTAGTATTGTATTCTAACTAGTGATGGACGAAAATCATTGGAAAGATCATTCGAATGATTTTAGCTTAGTGAATGATCTTTCGAATGATTTTGCGATCCGAACGATATTTCGCAATTCTAAATGAATGATTTTGTCTTAACCAATGATTCATATTTCGGTTTGTAATTGTAATGTATTGTATTTTTATTGGATGCCCTTACAATATGTGTAAGTACGAAGCAGAATATTGTTATAGAAAAATACACTTGAAATTGAAAACAAGATTAAAGCTGGTTAAATGCAAGTAAATCACAAAAATTATAGTATATTATGAATTATATGTTAATGGTTTTATTGTTCAATCTTGTTGGTATATATTAATTATATATAACAGTTTTACATTTCATTGAAGTTTATTTATAGGTTTGTATAAAACAATATTTTGATTTTAGTTGCCGTTTTTCTTTATTGCACGTACACAGGGTCGCCCAAAAACAAGTTATGACAGCTCATTCAATTTTTTTTAATGTAAATACTTTTTTAATTAATTTTTACGTCAAATTCTCAACATATTTTATGTGTAATGTCCTATACCTGCATTCAACTTAAACCTTAAAATATGTGAATAAATTAAATTTAAGATTAATTGACTCATATTGTTGACGCTGACACTATTGACTCCTACCTCAACTGACATTGCATGTAGTCAAAACGCTTAGCAAAAATTATTTGGATAAGCATTATTAAAAAAAAATGGTATGTATGTCTAAATGAAGGAGTACGAATAGAGATACTGATTATGATTGGATATGGGGACAGGATGCGCACCCAAAAGGGTGTTTCCCAAGTATCCTCGCATAGAAAAATGTCAAAGCTTAGCTCACGTTAGAGACAATTATACGAAAGGTCGGTATACGGTATCAGAAGATAAACAGTTAAATGTATTACTGGCTGTTCAAGAGCACTGCTAAGGTGAGCCGAAATATGGATTTAAAAATCAGATCTGCCAGACATCCGTCCTAAAGTATTTAAAGCAAAATATATGGGATTCTTACAAAGTCCAGTTGGTTCATGAACTAAATGAAGATGACCAGGATAAATGACTTGAATTTTACTAATGAATTTGCGCAATAATGATTTCAAAAACAACTGTGTTTTCGGATGAGGCAACGTTTTATCTGAATAGAAAAAAACCGTTGATATTGGAATACTGAAAATCCCCGCTGGATAATGGAATGTTACACCAAATATCATCAAAGTTATTGGTTGGGCTAGCACTGTTGAAAACAACAACAAACGGTTACAAATATTTAGAATTTTCAGAAAATGGCCTAGTACCATGCCTTACCACTTTATACCCCTATCGAAAGACCCTGGCACACCAAGCGATTTCTCATGGTATCAGCAAGATGGAGCTCCGGCCCATTACACTCATCCCGTGAATGGGTACACTCAATACAGCTTTTCCCGAACGATAGATTGGTTAACGGCATCCGATTGAATGGCCGGCTAGATCTCCATATTTGACCCCCTTAGATTATTCTGTGGGGTTATCTCAAATCGAAGGTCTATGTTAACCGACCGAACAATAAGAGGCGATATGAGATTGATGAATCTACCGTAATTAATAACGTTCTGCAAGAATTTCAATATCGTCCCGGATACTGCTAGGAAGTTGGTGGAGGTCATTTCCAACATTTGATAAAATAATTTTTTTTTTGCAATCCACCACTTTTTCTGAATAATAATATGGTGACCTTTCAAGTTACAGTGTATTTTTCTCGAAAACACTTGAATTCAGGTATAGGACATGATACATAAAATATGTTCAGAATTTGCCGTAAAATTTAAAAATTAAATAAAAAAGTATTTGCCTAAAAAAAAATAAATGAGCTGTCATTTACCCTGTGAGCCTGTATACGTGCAATAATGAAAAACGGCAACTAAAACCAAAAGTCAAGAGGTCCCGAGCGTTTTTCCCGGAAAAAACCACCTGAATTTCAAAGGAATTTATTCCAAGCTTTACGTTCTCACTATATAAATTTTAATAAAAGAATAATCAGGAGGGATTTAATATACACAATATTTATGGTAAAGTTGTTTTTTTTTGATTACAAAACTTGCTACACATAAACAGTTACCATAAATGCATATAATTTAAGTTCATATGAATTGCATGGTAAACAAAAAAATCTTACGTATTTCCAAAAAAGAATGATCATTCATTAGCTAAAATCATTCCAATGATTTTTAAGTGAATGATCATTGAAATGATTTTCGCCCATCGCTAATTCTAACTTTGTATTTCGAAAAAGTGAAGTTTCTTTTACATTTTTTATTCGGTTGTTTTATTGAAAAACTAGGACGTTTTGTTGTTTATAAAACATATTCCTACAAGGCCTACAGTATATTATTAAAAGTAATATTGATGCAGATATTGTGATAGTTTAAACTATTTACAACTAGAGTTGAGCGTTGCAACTAAGTATTGGATTTAATGATATTCAGTCCTAATATTTTTAGTACCTGCATATGTAACGGGACAATTTTTTTTGCCAATTGTTTCACATATGTACGTGATCGAAATATATAATTTGGTAAGTGGCACTAATAACTTACATATGTACCATCTGAGACAACATACACGGGATAGAATTCGAAGTGTTGCGTAAAATTACCGTAATATACTCCCGTTAATGGTGTCTCTAATTATGCTTAACTAATTGCATGAATGACGGTGACACGATGGCGGGAAATTGTATCACTACTTTCCCGGTATTGTTTAAAGTTTAAGACATTCGCAAAATGACGTTCTAGTTCATCACACGCACATCGCTACATATAATATGTGACCTCGATGAATATTATATAGGAATGCGATGTCAGCAATAGTACCATTACTATTCTTCGCGCAGTAATTGTCTTCAATATTCTAGTCATGTCCCGCCTAATAGTGTGTACCACGCCAAATTGTGAGATTAATTGATTTTAATCCATCCTGCGATCCGCTATAATTACATGACGTTCGAATTACTACCATTTAAATAAGAAATTTGATTAGAATCATCCGAGAAGATGAAACGTACGTGATTTTAGTTTTGTTGGAGCGTTGAATTAATATTGTGATGTTTTAGAGGTATTAAACAATGTAGCCGAAATTATTTTGTGTGCTTATGCAGTTGTAAAGGTGAGTTAGTTTTTGTTTTTTTTTTTTTGAGTACATTATGCTTGTTTCATTTCATGCAGTTATAATATACACATAATATATCTAATGATTTTGGGTTAAGAGTATTGATATTTGATTATTTATAGCTTCATTAGGAAGTAGTTAAAAATGCACAACAATAAATTAAGAAAAAGCAATGAAGCAATACATAATAATAATAAGCCGAGAAGTCATGTTTAAAAAATAAAATTGGGCAAAGTATAAAAGATGTTAATAATAAATTTAAATATTCCTACTCAAGTGTTATAATATTACCTTATGATACGTTATTTAAGTTGTAAAAATTTGTACTAATAGGTTGGTGTGTATCAGTAACAAAATTCATTGAATAACGTATTTCGCAGTTGATCGTAAACGCTTCCACTGAATAGAGGGTTTTTATAGTTGAATTCTAATTCTAGAATGGCATTATCATAATCAAAATTGTGATCTAAATTTTCAAAGTGAATGGAATTGTCGCTTTTATGCCGACTCAATCTGTTCTCAAGAAAATCTTCCCTTGGTAATGTATAGCTAGAGATAAAATTTAACTTTAATTTATTTCATAGATTGATGATTTAAAATATTCCAAATTCCAATTTAAATGTTCAGTTTTCTATCATGACTGTTACTTTAGTAGATATTTGGATTTTATCCATAAAATCTTTGGAAGAACTTCAAGAAACAGAATTATATAAGTTCTTTGAAGAGGATAATAGTGGAATTCAAATACCCTTACCACTTCAATTAATAAATAAATATAGACACGTATTTCTGTAATCAAGAGGTCATCCTTAGTAGTAACTACAAAGAAAAACGTGTTGCACTTCTCTGGCTATGATAAAACCCTGCAAGACATGTTCTTTACTGAGTGTAATACTAAGTTATCATAGTAAAAGAGAACATTTTCGAACATCTGCTGTTGTTTGGATCTGTTTCTATTTATTTTCAACTTATTCAGATCTTCATACAATGACGATATATCTTGGATATAAACTAAAATGCACTCCAGCTTCCTGAATATTCTTTTTTTTAAATACTATAGTAAATTGAAATGTTTTTATCACAAATTAAGTCATATGGAAAGTACAGATAGTGTTCATTTTAAAAAGTAGGAATTTTATGCAATATATTCGCTTATTACTATTAGTTAATCGGTATTAAAAACAGAAAATCTGTGCCAATTAAACTCATTCGGAATAATTAGTAATAACAAAGATAGAAAAAAAAATTTAATGAGACTGTATAACATATAGTGTGAATATATACGTTTGTGTGTAATTGTAACCGATAGAAACGCAGATTTACATTTACATATGCAAATGTTCAATTTAGGTATGTACAGTTGTAATTTACCTAGTTAATCTTCGTGGATTTCATATCATTAACTATCATATTTTTAAAATTATAAAATTTTACCGGCTAATTTAGAAAGAAAACAAAAGGGTTAAATGTTTCATAAAAGTCTTTAAAGATATATATTTTGATTTTACTTATTAGGACCAACAAAATATCTATTCTTTTATAATTTAAAAGGTTATCTTGTAATATAAATTATAAGATAATTCGTGGATATGTATCAAAAGTCTAGTGAGCCAGATTGGAAGATAATGAACTTTGTCTTAGGATGTATTAAATATTTTTGATATCACGCTCATATTGTATACATATACGTATAAGCTACATATTTAAATTAACGTGTAGGAGTGAGCGTCACACTAGTTACGCGATTTCTGGCGATGGATTTGTAATCGTTACTGCAGTGCATTGAGATCTATCAGAATCTAGAACGTATATATATAAATATTAGAATTTTTTATTGGAAAGTTGCGTCAATAAAGAATAAACTAGTCTAAAAACCGGCGAGCCGTTTTTTGCAATCAAAGCAGTATCTACTCTAATTCAAATAACAAATTTCACCTTTATTAATTACATAACGTAAAGATTGCAAGGACTGTGGGTCAGTATAATAAATACACTGTATCGGATCACTCCCCACCTCATAATAGACTGATCAATTGGGTACACGTGTTCCGGGAATACGTTGATTCCCATCGTCAACGGTACGACCGAATGCGATCATGTAGTTGACGATGGGAATCCACGTATTTCGGACTATTGTGCTGTGAGGAGTGACCCGCTACAGTATGCTTGTTACATAACGTATTTGAAATGTAGCACATACGCTGAAAGTACCTTTTATTTAATCTTTCTTTTATACTAAGAAGTTCGGGAATCTGGCTTAAGACACTTATATGAGACCATTAAATTGACATGAATAATACTATTCCAATGAATACGAGGTGTGTAGATTAAGTAATAAGCCTGATTTTTTAAAATATTTTTACTTGAATATAGTTACAATTGAACGTTGTCTCCCTCAACATTACTCCCTTGGGAAGCCACACAGCGTTGGAGACGGTTCTTCCATTGCTCATAGCAGTGCTGGAACTCGGATATTGGAACCGCCTTTAGCTGGTCGGCTACAGCCGATTGAATGTTTTCGAGTGTCCCAAAATGATGCCCCTTCAGATTAATTTTCAATTTTGGAAAGAGAAAAAGTCACAAGGAGCCAAGATGAATAAGGAGGCTGACGAGCCACAGAAATATTTTTACTAGTTAAAAAACCGTTTATGGAAATTGCTGTGTGACAAGGCGCAGTGTTATGGTGCAGTATCTAATCGTTCTTGATGTTTGGTCTCACACGCATGACCCTTTTTCGGAGTCTTTCGAGAACCTCTCGGTAAAAATG
>JARFOC010072244.1:0-16005 GCA_031763485.1 Osmoderma eremita | reverse complement strand
GGTTTAGACTCACATTTTTAGGAAAGTAGAAATAAAACAAAATAATTGCACCTTGAATAAAAACCGAAACAAAAAAAAAACAAAACTTACTAAAGGAATAAATAAAGTTTAGACTCTCTTAGTTTCCACAGTTGAATAAAACCATATTAAAGTTACCCATCATCGACTTTTTATGTTTTCATGAAAATCGTAATCGGCAAGTTATTTTTTCATTTCTGATTTTATTTCTGTGTATATCATTGCCGCTACTATTATATCCATCCATACATTTATTCCAATATCCGTATTCGCCCGGCTACAACTACGTCGACATTAATCCCGAAATATATTTACCACGAAAATCTATTTTCAATTCCGCATGCAACCGGCGCTGACGCTGATCGGCGCCGTCTTGATATTCCCCTCGCGCATCTCCCATCCTACCCCCGCGTTCTTCCCTATCATAAACAGCGAAAAGAATAAACCGAGAAGAATTTCATATGGAAACGTCTTTTCATTCGCGCTCATATATCACGAACTGACAGTGCGCGGCGGCGGCAAAGCGGAGGAGGGCAGGATGAATTTTGAATGAATTTAGATTATTTCGAGATGAATAGTTCGGAGTTCGGGGCGATAGTTTTTATCCGAAACGGAGGCCCCGTCTTTTTCCGACCGCGTTCCCTCGGATACTTCGCCCGTTCGACCGTTAAATCTTAATGATTTATCGGCAACATTTTTATAAAGCGGTACGGTGACAGCTTACGTCGATTCCGCTATTAAAATCGAATGGAAAAAAGACGTGGAAGGCGAGACGGGTTTCCGCCGTTATCCGCCGTAAAAAACGAAGGTAATCCACACTCTAGGGAAATATGTTTATTGTGCGCGTACACATCGATTCCCTTAATTTACAAACATTCATCTTTTACACACCTGTAAAACGGTGACCTAAATTTTTATTCGGTTGCTTTAATGCGTTGGAACGCATTGGACAAGAAAAATTATTTCTCTGCTATACCACAGAATATTTAACTGATCTTAGACACCAGTTGAATAACCACATGAAAACTTCCCGATTATAATCTATGTCTATATATACTACTTAAACGGTCCGGTTCAACAAGCCTACTTTTTCAGGCTCACCGAACCGCAACAATCGACTTACTAATCATATGTGTATCACCTGACAATGCAGGCCAAATTAATTACAAAGAGTAAATATTGTTTCAATGAAAGACAAGCAATGGATAATTTAGCGTGGATTATGAACATAGCAAGCATAAACAAAAACACAGATGTAATTAGCATATTACGGGTAACATATGAATTATATAAATTAATAACACCTCTAAAAATATCAGATTCGTTATAAATTAGTTTAGACCTGCCATACAATTTATTCTAAGAGTTTGTATAAAATACAATGGGGGATGGGTCCTTTGTTAGAATTCATAACTTTGTCCTTTATCTTATGAATATAAATACTCTCATAACAATCCAATTCTCTGGGATTAAGAACTTGTTTCACTAACCTAAGATTGTCTGCTGACATGCCCTGAACTGTTTCTGTAATATAGTGGACAGCAGTAGATTTCTCTGGTCTACCACCTCTATGATAAGCAATGTGGTCTTTAAAACGCGTTAAAATTAGTCTACTATACAGGATGGCGGAATTCATCAAAGAAAAAAATTCTAACGTTAATCAATTAATTAGCAGTATTAGCAGGTTCCTTTTATAGCGCCAACCAGAGTTTCCTTATAAAGAGAAAAACTTTCCCGACCATCACCAGGTGGATGGAGTATATGGTTACAACCGTGTTCATTTAATTCACAAAATAAAGAGAAAATTGTAACTGTTATAAATAGTTCAGATGAGGATGCTCAAAGTTTATCCAAAAGCGGAACGGTATTACAAGATCCAACTTTAGGAGCTAATTTAGATTTTATTAAACATTATTAATATTTTCAAGACCAACCTAGTATTTCGAAACTCAAACTATAAAATTAGAAGAGGAAATTACTGTTTTAAATAATATTTTAACTAAGTTTAGCAATATCTCTGGCAATTTCGGTACTAAGTTAAGTAAGAAGATCGATGCATTGTTTACACGCAATCCGGACTTATCTACATTAAAAGCTTTTGCAATCGCACCGTTGAAGACCTTATTTTCAGTATAATTATTTGGCATTTATTTATAATTTAAGTAGTAAATTTCAATATCTTATTCTATATATTAATTCCACTCTTAAATTCAATTCGACTCGCAGGTACGTATTCCTACTACGCGAGTCGGAGAAACAAATATTAATTGTACCAATACCGCTACCACACACGCACATGTCTTCCAACACTCACTGAGTGTACGATACTGACGTCCTATAGTGCCAGTCGTCCATCCGCACCATAGTAATCACACATTCAAAGCAATTGAAGTTGTTTGAGGGTGATAAACTGGCCTCGCGATTTAATAGTTAAATTCTTTAAGCACTATAACTACAATTAAAATAAATAGATCTAATGACTAAGTGCCTGTTTGAACTGACTCCGGGTAATTTGTTTTTCACATGAATATCTACATATCTCTTTTAGTCTATTGTTTTCAATACATACGCAGATATTCACAATTCATCATAGGTCTTGTGAGAAGAAATGTTATACATACCACTTGAATAACACAATATTACTAAAGTGGTGATCTGGTCCAGAGCATATCTTGCAGGGTACTGCGTATAACATTTCTTTCCTTTGTAGGTTTTACTGAGGATGGCAACTTAGTTACCGAAATCCGTATTTAGAGTTCTTCATAGATTAAAGCGGAAAGGGTATCTTTGCTTTAGTTACGACTTATTGATAGATTGATTAATTCGGGTGTTTCGTGAATACGTGGATTTCCATTGTCAATCGCATTACCGAATGCGTAAGCATTAATACAAACGTGTTTGGGTAAAACGTGGGCTCACATTTTTTTAAAATATGCACTGGTTTTTCTCCTCCTCTTTCTCACTATAGCCGTCCATAAAATATATACATCCGCTCACATAGCCCGAAAACGCAAGATGTGCTATTACAGTAATAAATCCATCAAATTGGAGAAAGATGCTGGTCTTTCTTGCCGATTAAGGGGGTTTTTATTCTGTTTAATGTACTTTATTTCCAAGAGATCTAGTTCGCGCGTCGAAGTTACTGATTTCATCAATTTTAAATTATCTACGTTTATATTATGTCGGACTTGTTGGATGTGCTCAGCATCTTCGAACATATCAGCCCTTTCATATCGATAATGAGCGATATGTTCTTCATACCGAATTTGAATTACGCCCTTGTTTAACCAATGTAGATCTTTTTACAATCTCCACATATAATTTTGTGAATTCCAGACATTTCTTTCATTTCAGGTTTGTCTATTGGGTTTCCTAAGTGGTTACGTAGTGTGTTCGACGATTTCTAACAAATTTTCATATTTTCATCCCTCACGGCTCAGCTAACACTTTTCGTTATTCTATGAAAAGGTAATAAGCGATAATGAGCAATATGTTCTACATACCGAATTTTAATTACGCCCTTGTTTAACCAATGTAGACCTTTCCATTATCCCCGCATATAATTTCGTAAATTCCAGACTTTTGTTTCATTTCAAGTTTGTCTTTTGAGTTCCCTAAGTGGTTATGTAGTGTGTTCGACGATTTATAACAAATTTTTACATTTTCATCCATTGCAACCCAGCTAATTCCTTTCGTTATTCTATGGAAAGGAAATATTACAATATTCTTTTGTCGGGGGGTTCTACTGGACTTACCCCTGCGGAATTCTTCAGGAGTTTTCTATATTGGACCTTCTTCAGGGCGCGATCAATTTCTATAGAAGATTAACCATTGTCATTTGCAAAGTTTTTACTTCTCTTTCGTATGTGTTTTGACTAAACGGGGATTTAACTAATCTATTCTCCAGGAAGCTGATCGCGGACTTCTTTACAATGGTTAGAATCTGCCATTATAAACCTGTTTGTATTGGTTTCTTCTCTGTATGCGTCTATTTCTAATTTTCCATTGCTCTTAATTACTAAAGAGACGGTAAAGATAGACGGTTTTTCATTTGTTCAGTCGTGCGGTTGTCCTGAATTAATCAGTCTATTGTGCGGGAGGAGTAATCCGATAAAGTGTGTTTATTGTACTGTCCCGCAGTCCTCGAAATCTTTACTTAAATTCATTAAATAGAAAGAACAATTTACCAGCCCCGTAAACTTAGATATGTAATTTGGTTGTCCCATAAACGTAATTTGTTAGGAGTATTAACTTTTGAGGTAGACACAATGTTCTGTGTGAGGCTAGAGAAGTGTCAGTGGAGTTTAAGGATAGTGGTTGATAAGATTTTTCTTTTTATTTTGCGGGAAATCTAGTGGATCTTGGCAACGTTCAAGTTCTTAAGATATAAAACTTCAAAACCAAACCGTCTAAGAACCCAAATAATCGTATTTGAAATCATCTCAGACGACGCTGAGTGCATCTATACGTACATAGGGATTTGCAACAAGTAGTAAAAAGGTAGCATCACCACCACCGCCGCCACCACCACCTCATACCGACTCACATTCAAACACTCAGACTGTATACGCTCATTGGGAAGCGACGCAGTATCGACAGCCAACTTCCCGTTAAATGGAAGCGAGTATCTTACGGAGCGGATCTGTCTGTATCCGGCGACCAAACGTATAAAGAAACTGGAACGGTTAAAAGCCCTAAATGAAGCACGCGTGAAAGTCTCTCATCCATCAGCACAGCTCCCAAAGCAAACTCATTACTTTACGACTAAGCACGGGAGTTAAAGGAGCGAGAGGGTGACGCGACGGTGGAAAGCGGAATGAAAGAGGAGAGAGGGCTGAAGAGGAGATCGCGGGGTGTCGATTCTCTGCAATTCGTTATGTTTACGTACGAGACTGTAATGCATCAAGGGCTTTTGCATTCTCTTCTTTGGGATTGGAAGATCTTTAACGATTCTTCCCATTCAAATCAGCTCCTAGGTAAACAGCGCGGACGACTTTGTTTGAGTTCAGAGCTATTAATGAGAAAACGATTGCCCAAACGGCTCCCTTTTCGTGCGATCTAGAAATAATTCGCAGCCGGTACTCGTCACAAATCCGTTCGGAAAGTATTTCCATTCTGTGTCCGCTGTGGATCATTCGGAATTGCTTATTAATGGAAAGGAGAAATCAAAGTACGATAGAGAATACCAATGAAATGCTAAAGATCACGCATACATATTAGAAATGGAATCATAGTTTCAGACTTCGAAAAACACGTTTCATTTTTCGTCATAAATAGCGTGTATGTATAAAAAGTATAATTACTGTAAAAATACCGAGAACAGATTGCCGACAATACTTTTGTTTTTCATGATAAGTTACAATTAGTCTGTTATCGGCATATATTGTACGGCGCATCAATAAATTTGGTTTTTTACCTCCATAGTGAACGACCCGATATTTGATTCTCGTGATTTTAAAGAAACATAATTAAATAAGAAACGAAGATGAATTATAGTGCATCTGATCTGGTATTATTATTTACTTTTGGTATCTAGTTACTCCTTTGTGTCATTATATTGTCGATATTTTAACATATTCTATTACAGAAATGCTACTTTCTTCACTTCTTACGCGGAGTAATTTGTGTGATTCAAGTATTTTTACAATTTAAGGGGGAAATGACAAAAATGCATTGATATTAATTCCTGCTGTCTGAATAATCAACAAATGTTTAGAAGAGGGCATTTTCCCAAAAGAACTGAAAGTTGCTGAAGTAACGCCCAGAAAGGAGACAAACAACCTTATCTAAGGTTACGGAATGTATAATATGCAAACTACTTATTGAAACACAGAAATTATTGATACCTACCCGGCATGAATATAGGGCTCGAACATCTACGGTGACGACTTTGATTGAGTCCATAGAAGAAATATTAATGGCGCAAGATCGTCAGGAATTCTTGAAAAGCATTTGGCATAGTATCAGATGAATTTCTACTATCTACACTAAATTATTATGGTGCGTGAGGTACTGCAAACAAACATGCAGTGAGATTGAAGTAATTTGTGGTGTCTCGCAAGAATCAATATTGGATCCAGTACTTTTCACGATATATATGTATATGTCTTCTGATGTTTTCGCTATTGTAAAATCTTCGTCTAATGGTGTTGCAAATATTTTTGTTTTCGTCACTTTCTCAAGATAGGTTGTGGAGTCCTTGTTATTTTCTTGTTGGATGAATCTTCTAAAAGAGCTGCTATTTTGTTGTTATAGTCGTCTCTGTTCATAAGTACAGTTATGGTATTAAAGAAATGTAAGAACAATTTTCACAACGCACCGAAAAATAAGTGAAATGCTAGACACTCCAAAAAGACAAGATAAACCCAGAGAACAAAGGTGTTTACGAAATCCCTTGTAAAGTCTGCACACAGACATATATCGGACAGACTAACAAACGAATAAGTATGAGGACAGAAGAACACAAGATAGTGGTAAGAAATCGGACATATACTTCTTCACTAGCATAGCATGTATTATAAACAGGACATACTATAGACTTCGATAAAACAAAAACAATAATGAATAGTGCTAATTTACGCACAAGAATTATATGGGAAGCCGTAGAAATCGAAAGAAGACCGAATGGCCTGAACAAACGAGATATGCACAGCGCTTGCCACCAACATCGAAACCTTTACTTACAAACAGGAAAGTACAAACGCCCTTACAGGCATCAAATGTTAAACGTCCAACACCTGGCGTCCGTGGAGATTAAAATTTAACAAAACCTGTCATACGAATAGTTCAACTCCAGATCAAGACGAATGAAAGAGGCTAAGTTATATTGAGGCTGGATTGTATTATTGGGGGGCAATATCTCTAGCTCCAAAATACGTGTATATGATCATAATTTATCATAAATTAAAAGTAAAATTCTGGTTTCATTCAACACTTAGAAATTTCAAAAAACATGATAGCTTTCCAGAGATTTTTGGTAATGATTCTGAGTTAACAACAACAGCGATAAACATTTAGAGTGAATTGTTAGTGATTTTGGACGCTTTTATTTAATATTACCTCGTGACAAATCATCAAAACATTGAAACAACATGGGAATTCTCAGAATTAAAATCATTGTCAAAAATCCTGGGAAGAAATGAAAAGTCATTAATTAATTATGCTATTGTACTTGATCATAGTATAGAATTTGCAGAACAAGTATTGTATATATACAAATTAATGTAAACATTGTTGTAATCAAGGTTTTAGTAGATTGTAAGTTAGGAAATAAGAAATCATAAGTAGTAAAGCTATCAAAGGATGGTTAAACGGGAGAAAGGGTGGTTTCTTGTGCGAATAGCTGGAAATTGTTCACATTTCTCCATATCCGTATAATCCCAGGCTAGGAAGAACATTTAACATCATAAATCTTTAATTTATAATGTTACTTGACAGTTGCTTAATTTGGCGGATCTAGAAATATTTAAAAGAAAGGGAGATTAGAAAAGGAAACAGAAAAATTCGAGCAACAATAATTTTGATATCAAAATACTATTTAAAAGTAAATTAAAGAATTTATAATTAAAATAAAAATTTTATCAAATTGGTAAAACTATCATAACAAGGTCGGCGTCGCTATAATGGCGGATCAAAAATAGTTGAAAGAGGTATTCGATTTTTGACGTACTTTAGTCACCAGGTAACCTTGCTGGTAAAAAGAAACAAATTGGAACGACATGCCACCAAAAATAAAAATAAACGATCAAAATTATAATTTTAATCAAAAGTCACATTAGTGATAAACGTACCTGCAACGGAGAACACCTTTTACAATTAAAGTCGATCCCGATATCTTGAAACATGGTCTATATTAAAGTAAAGTTCCTGTCCCTAATTGGCTGAATTGCTGTTCTCATCGAGGAGAGCTGTCATATTGGCGTTCCCACTCAATCAACCGATCCCAGATCCTAACATCGCGTTCAACCATTCCGTGAATAGATACTTAAGGTATTTACCAATAAATAAGTAGTAAAGATCACATACCTGCAAATATTGAGGTACCAAGCACAGATAGGAAAATCTATGACACTGAGATTGACATAAATATTGGGAGAAATTATGATATGTAGTTCTTTATTTTCATAAAGGTCAAAATGTGAACTTATGAGAAAAATTGCATTATTATTGTGTTTATATCAAATCATCACAAACCACTACAGCCAAAAAAAAGGTCGCCTCTCATTTTAGGACTTTGATGTATTAAAATAAAGACAATCACAAAACACGTTAAAATTTTTCAATATTAAAATAATAAAAAGCTAATCTACAGCAAAGTGTGCTTGTATGTTGATAATTATTAGATAATTATTAGAAGTGATAGCTATCATGCCAAACGCATTAAAGAAAATTTCCTTATAGCGGCTAAAATCTGGTGTGATGCAATTAATCTAAAAGTAAATAAGAACAAAACACAGACAGTTACTTTTACGACGGCCACGCGAAACCAAGTGGAGAACTGTGTGGAAGTAACAGAAGACGGAGTACTTGGTTGGTCTGGTCATGTGTCAAGTATCGCACAAAAGCTCAGCACTGCAGTATTCACACTAAAAAAACCAGTAAGGCACAAAGCAGCAAACTTGGCATATTATGCAACCTTTCACTGTATAGCGTGTTACGAAATTTTAATTTAGGGCACATCTAATGAACTACAACGCGTTTTATATTGCAAAAACGTGCGATAAGAGCTATGTGTGGGTTATAGTATCGGCACAGCTGTCATGAATATTTCGCTAATGAAAAATATGTTAATTCATCTATCTGAATTATATAAGGTAGAGGGTGTGGCAAAGGGAGGATCATAGAACTATCCAAGCTAAAAGGGGCCGCGAAATACAGTTTGAGAACCGCTGTCTTATATCTTGAGTTAAAAATTTGTTGTTCTTGTAAGTACAAATTAAATAAAGTTTTAGTTCAAATTTAGCTTATAAAATTCTGTACAATTAGTTATTGCACCTTTAAGACGCTGTATATTTTTTTGTAAAATTGTTTGTATCAAAGAATTTACATTGCAATATGATCTTATAGCGGATGTTTGCATATTATCGCATTATTTGTTTTAATGCATACGCTCTTGATGAAACTCATATGTTGGATGGAGTGACGAAAAGTTAACATCTCCTAAAGCTCTAGTTTACTTGCATAAATGACTTTTAATTGATATAATTTGTTTAGTGCTTTCGGCATTAAGATGATGTCATATTTCTTATCAAATTTAGCCATATAGTTCAGATTCAATGTTAAATAAGTATGTTGCTTTCAATAAAATAATAATAAAATGTATTTACAGTAATGCAACGTTGCCACAGAATCCAACCACGTACTCATTTCTCTATGCAATATTAAATACACCGCAGTAATATTTTTTATATGTTGTAATAAGACCGTAAATCTTCTCACATCCACCGGTAGATATTGCGATCTCGCTGTTGGAGATATTTTTTTGTCTCTGGGACGACTGAAATTGGATCTCCGAATTCCGCGACGGCGCTAAAATCTCAATGGGTAAGGAAGACACGCAAACAGGTTCGTATTGTCCCCAGCAGACACTAATGTTTCATGAAACGAAGTGGAGGCGTCATGAATTATTGGCGCTGAGTTGACTGGGGTAGACAGCGAACTGCAATAGCGAATAGTAATTCAGTTATGAGATATGTATGTGGCAGACTGTGTCTGTGCTGCTGCTGTTGTTGTTGCCACGTTGCCGGCTGGCTGTGTACCGTTATGGAGTAGTTGTCGGAGAGACTGTTGCTTCGTTCTACTTTCGCAACTGTCACTCGCAGGGGTGATTCGTAGATATATTACCGGGGATATTATCTGGGGTGAAATATATGAAACATTTTAATAATTTACGTACACCCCGCTACCGATACGAATTGTGTTCGCTCTCGACGTTCGACCCATTTTCCCGATTGAGATTTTATTTCCGGAATGAGTTCCCGTCCGAATAAAGTTGGATTGGCCGGATCATTTGGGCGGAGGCTTATTGCGAAACTTTTTACTACAGCTTTTCGTGCGAGAGCCAATTTATACGACTATTACGGTAATTAATAAATGTAAAAAAAAATATTACAGAAAGTAATTAACTTTTCCCGGGTTATTCGAAACTTCCGCCTGTTTATAACATCAGTTAAAATCGCTCGGGAAGTTTCTGTTTTTAATTATTATTTAGGTCGTTCCGTAGGCATGAACGTTAATCCATGCACACATAAACTTTTGTAACGGCACGGGGTAGGGGTGTGTGCAGCGGAATTAGTGGAAATTGTTGCTTTTAATCATTGCGGGTTTATTTAAATCAATACAAAGTAGTGTGGTGAACTTTTGAATTAAATGGATATACGCTTAGCGTCGCTATTTATGTAAGGCATTCAATCTCTTACGGGATCTGCCCGGGAAAGTTTACATAAACTTATAAGCTACTACTTCGCGAAGTCACTCCATTCAAGCTCCTAGTTTAAGCTGCCTGGAATTCGTGTCTACTTCGGTGAATTTATACAGTCGGATGCACGAAATATATTTGATAAAACAGTGTGAATAACGCTGCTATATGTATGTATTTAGAATTCTGTTTGTATTATATAAAAAGTGTCATTCTACCGTACGAGCGAACCTGCGATGGTCACCTAGTGAAATCGGAATTCTTCGATGCTTAGCAGCCTACGATCGAAAATTAAAGTAAACAAGTTTTTCATTCATTTTTATTCTGGTGTCTATAGGTTTTGTAACATTTTTAAAAAGAAGAAGGGAAACACTACTTAACTTAAGATCCAATACGGTGTCCATTTACAATAAGAAATTTTCTACCAATATCTTTGAAACTTCCATCTTGAATTTTGTTTTATCAGTTATAAGTGTTATCATAAGTGTTATAAGTGTTCCTGAAACGTGTTTCCATATCTTCCATAATTCCGAAGATATTTCACTTTAAAGAAAATGGCAATTTTCAGTTTCTTACAAATAATTTCTAATCTGTTCCGCATTTTAAAAATTTCTGGGTGGAATATAAATCAGCACTAAAAACTTCACAACTTTGGTAGTTTAAAAGCTTTATAATAAAAAAGATACCCATGGTATCGTATTCTATTTGGCACAGCCTGTATATACATAAGTACCATGATTGTTAAAGAAACAATGCAAATTTTATTATCTTTTAATTGAAATGTTATATCGGAACTCAAAATATAATGTTAACTTACAAAAAAAACGAACTCGAAGAAGACAGCAGTCGTTGACGAAGCGTCGTTACATGAAACAAAAGTAATACAAAAAAATGATACTTAAGGAATAGGCCAATAAGAAAAAAGAAAGTACAATGTTTCAATAAATTAATGAATTTTAAATATGAACTTCGATTCCTCTTTATGTCAAGTTGACACAAGCCGGGAAACTTCTAAGTGATAATTTATGGACACTAATTTAACTATAATATCATTTAATCAAGGAATTGTAACCTTTTATAATATCAAAAACCTAAAGTTGTACACTAAATACGTACATATAATTTTAATAAATAAATTAAATATTCAAATATATATTGGCGTGTCCAACGAAGATTCAAATTTTCTACTATTTGAGTTACATTCATTAAACGATTTATTCCTGTAATATTTTTTCTGGAAAAGGGTTGTATTTTACATTTTCAATATACTGTGACCAAAATTACAGGCCTGCATTGAATAGTATCTCCAATTTATATACATAATCCACCGAAGACAATCGTATCTTGAGTATTCTTCTATATTCTTCAACGTCGATTAATCTGTTAGTATCAGTTGTATCTCGAGTTACTTTAGTTTTCGGTGCAATTTTAAGGTTGGATGTGGTTAGGTGAAGTTTGTGTAGGTTTTGTTGTAACAAAACAAGTGTGCTCTAGGATAAATTTAATTTTGAAACTTGCTAGTAGTATAGTAATGTTGAAAGTGATGTTTTACCTAAATTCTAATAATTGCAAAATCATACAAGACAATGTGGTTTTGTTGCTCGTTATGTAAGGCAGTTAGCCAAAGAACAAGTGACTGTTACTGCCAACTCCCAGTCGCGTAGAACTTTCTCTCGGAATATTATTTCCATATTTGCCGTGAAGAAAAACGCATTTGCAGAGTTATGTTTTTGGGAATTCCTGATATTCCAGAGGCTTGTGTAAGTACAGCATTAAGCAAATTAAAAGCAGGTGTAACATTAGAAAAAGATATGCGTCGGAAACAGTACCCGACCACACAAATTGCAGAGACTGTCATAAATCACATTAAACTGTGGTACCTTCTCATTATATTCGAAAAGGCTCTACGAAAATGTACCTCGCGGCCGGATTGAGCATCCAAATGATGTATCGGTTATACACTGATCATTGCAACCTAAATAATATTAGTATACCTGCTACTTCTCCTCAGTATAGAGGTATTTTCAATAAGGAATTTAATATTTCTTTCTTTAAGCCGAAGAAAGACCAATGTGACACTTGCGATGTTTCTTATCTGGCTCCGGAAGCAGAAAAAGGAAAACTTAATGCAAAATATGAGGTTCATTTAAAATATAAAACCGCGGCCAGGTATTTGAAAAATTCTGACAAAGATCTTGCAATAAAGATAAGACTGTATGCGTAGCTTGCTTTGATCTCCAAAAAGTTTTAGCTAATCCACAATCGAATGTCAGCGATTTCTATTACAAGAGCAAGATTTCAACATACAATTTTACGGTTTACTACATAGGAAACCCCGAGGGCTACTGCTATGTGTGGCATGAACAAATAGCAAGAAGGAATCCCAATGAAGTTGCCAATTGCCTTTGGAAAAGTAGAAAAGGAGTGAAAAAAAGTAATATTTTCTCGAGTCAACTGTGCTGGACAAAATAGAAACCGGTTTATATTCTCAATGTTTGTCTTTGCCGCTGTACTCTTTCAAATTGGCATTATACATTGATTTCTTGAAAAGGGACATACTCAAAATGAAGATGACAGTATGCATGCAGTCATTGAGAATGCAAAAAAAACGACAACCAGTTGTGTATGTGCCACAATAGCGAAAACAACTGGAAAGGTTTACGCCGTTACAGAGATGTCCCAGGACGGTTTTTTTAAGTTTTAAAATGTGTATCGGAAATGAAAATTGGAAAATTGATGCAGACAGAAACCCATTCAAAGTGAGTCAAATAAGGGACATTAGATTTACGTATGAAAAGCGATACACTATACAATTCAACCATGAATTTAGTGGCGACCAGGAAAAATTGTCGAATATCTAGAGGACGACCCTGCACTATTAACAAGTTCCCTCCAAAATTATTGTACGACGGTGTACTATCGATAGACGACAAAGAAATTAAGGAATTATTGTGGCTTTGTGATAATGGCAAAATACCTAATATGTATCATGCCTTTTATAGAAGTCTGCTTTCAAGAACATCCTTGACTACTGAAGGTAAGGAAGCTGGCATAGATGAAGTGGAGAAGGAATAATTTAGCATTCATGCCAACAGAATGTTGTATTAGTATATTTAAATAAAGGTCATGAAATATCATCTCTGTAACAAATATATTTAAAAAAACCTCCAATGAATACTATAGTAACTCATTCAGTTACTATAGTATTCCTCACTTAGGGAGGACATAAACAAAATGTGTCGCATTTCCGAAATTGTACAGTTAACGGCGAACGGCCTTCTTTCTCGGTCTCCGGCATCCATGGTGGCAACTTGGGCACAGTTAACTGCACTGGCGCTTCTTCGTTCTTCGTCTGGTAGATACTTGATGGAATCCCTTCAAACCCGTCTGTTATGTTATGTTAAGTTAATTTACAAGATATAAAAAAATTAAGTATTCCTTGCTTAGCAATATTTTTTATACTTCGTATCCGTCCCTGGCTAGACTTATATTTACCCTTATTACCCACAGAACAGAGTTCGGCTTTTTCGACTAAGCCTTGGATATTAATGAAGACCTTAATATTAAATTCAAATAACAATTGTATAGATGGCAATCGTGTGAGAATTTAGTTAACCCTGATGATCAATTGTTTGACGATAGCGTCAGCGTCCCCGGCACAGGAATCTAATACGTTAACAATGAATTTTGGAATCACCGCAAGATGCTGTAAACTTTCTAGCAATATATGTATGTATCTCCCCTCATTCGATCAGTAATGATTAGATTGAGAAACAATGTAAAAATCAGGATAAACACACTGTTCGGATTACTCCTCCCGCACAAGTATTAATTAATTCGGGAGGACACGTGTTTCGGGAATACGTGGATTCCCATTATCAAGTTCGGCACAATTGTGCTGCCACACAGTCCTTGCTATCTTTACAAAAAATCAGTAGTCCAAAAAATGGCTTCAATTTAACGAAATCAAAGTTTCTGAAGGGATATGTAATTACCGCCTATTTCACAAGCTTAAGGAATGCATTTTTGCTGGAAATTACGTGGGTAGTAAAGGTTCAGCGGTAGGAGGATTGCATTAGATGACACGCATGTAAAGGTTTTGGATTCGCAGTTATAGAAAAATGAAAAGTGAAGCAGTCTCAAACCTGGCACCTGCCCAGTTAAGTGTTAAAACAATACTGCAACCTTACACAAAAGGACAGCGTATTTTAAGATTTACTCTTGAACAAATTCATATCACCTACTTATTCTAAAGGAATCAGTTTTAATTTTCTTCGACAGACTATTTATTTTAAGTCGTGATTTACAACAGCGAGCAATAAAACGGTGTCGTGACTATCCGACTATGTCTTATTTTCGAGTAAATGAAATGCAGACAATTCTTTTCACTAAATTGTTTTAAACGACCTGCAAGGAAGCATTAAGTTGCATGTTTTGCGGGAATCATTTAAAGAATTCACCACCGATGCGCAAGGAATGAAACTAAACACTTTTCCAGGCGAAGGAAAGTAGCGAATTATACGGAAATTTTCATCACGTTCTGTGAAACAATTAAGTCGGGGAAAAAGTAGTTTTCAGCACGTTCAGGTAGGACACGGGACATCCGCAGACACGGAAATTATTCACCGGCTTTCATTTGTGCAATAATAACTCGCCGACCGGGAACCGAAGACAACTTTTAAGATCGTGCATGCCGCGGAGACATTAAGCAGCGGATAACAAGCCGAAATAAAGTAGTTTACATCGTCAATCTTGCCTCCGTTGGGCGTGACGTCATGCATAGGAAATACTTGAGAAAGTTTCCGGGCAAAGTTGCGACCGAAAGTGTTATTGTTGGCGATAATTTAGGTCTCCATAATTTCGTCCACATTAATTACGGAAACGACACAGTTCGTTCGCGAATGTGCGGATGACGTTCTTTGTGCTAAATTAATGAGTTTAACTGCGGGTGATATATAACATCGCAAAAATTTTCACCGCCAGGGAGAACTCCATTAATATATCGGGTGACAGAAGGTCGCTTCTTATACATCAACGACACTCACTCTCGCTCGCATCAATAGAGTCGAGAGAGGGCGTCTCTGAATGTATTCAAATAGTAATGGGAGTTGTTACACTTTGAGAAGTTCTCCAGCAATCAGAAGTGCTTTAATTTTTGTATGCAACAAGCTACCAACCGCACTGGTAGTTTGTTTGGAGTAAACCTCAATTACACTAGTCAACAAAATTTCAGAAATTTATCTTGTCCCACGAGAAAAAGTGGGTGAACTTGGTAGTACTTTTTACACTTATTTCATATCTGTTTCAAGGCAGAGTTTCAGAGTGACAATGCAATTAAGTTTTGTGAATATATATATTATAATATGCGTATAAATCATTAAAAAAAATACGTACAAGGTGATATATTTACTTGGAAAATGTGCTGTAATACGACTTTCGGCTGTACTTTGCATCAGAAACATCATTCAGCGTCCAGCAATAGTCTACCAATACAGCAGGGCTCCATTTGCCTTGGTATCATCAGCACTTTCATCGTCGCTTAGTGTTATGTTTTGTGGAGGTTTAGGCAC
>JARFOC010072234.1:0-16005 GCA_031763485.1 Osmoderma eremita | reverse complement strand
ATCCCAAGTGGAAAAAGGATCTAGAAAGCTTCGGCGGCGTGACCCCACATGGGGTGTTCAAGCCATTATATATATATTATTCTCAAAGTCTTCAATTCCGTTGCTCTCATCATCTCCTTCGTTCGGCCGGTGTCAGCTCGCATTTCCGCTACTTATGTCAAGATTGGTCTACAATAGCGTAATATATTTTATATGTTATTAACATAACACAATCTGCATATGATTACTTATTTGTTTCCTATTTTGTAACTTCCATATCTTTCCATAATACTATTTACTAACTCATCCATCATTAAATTGAAGATCGCTGGTCTCAACGAATCCGATAATATATCTATTTGGCAGAAATCATAAGTTTCGCTCATCAACAACAATTTTAATTTAGTCTTACGTAATTAATGCTCTTCAAACGAGCACTCCTGCTACATAGTAAGTACGAATAATTGGCCAGGTCCCTCTGGCCATTTTGTATCGATATCCCAATTGAGTAGCGTCCTGTATAATTAAAATTTTTGTTAACTACCGTTGTATGTATGTATATATCTATGCAAGTATGAAAGTACGGAGTATGTGCAAAGGTGCATGTATATTGAATCCGCCCCTACCCGCCTGAAAACCAATTTTAATCTACTCCGTTGTATACAGTAATCGTGGAAATAATTGCCGTTTTATCTTATCATGTATCGGGAAAACTAGTTTGTATACAAGCCAATTAACTTCACTAGAAATTTTGTATGTACCTACATACGTGTATATGGTGAAAAAGAGAAAATGCGGAAACTCAAAAGCGCTTGATTATGTGCACTAATGTGAAATACATTTTGGAATAAAAAGAACTTGAAATGAAGTCGCTTAAGCTAATGTTATTAGACACAAAACGCAAGTTACAGTAAACCGACAATCTAAGCGAATGGAAGTTTCCAATACTAAAATATATTATTGGATTGCTTTATGTAGTTGATGTAATAATTATCACCTAACATTTTTTGCTTCCAATATATTCTAATGGGACGGACATTCTTTTACAAATGTCATATAGAAGAAACTAAATTATGTTAAAATTAAATAGTATTATCGAGGAGCAATACCACTATGTTACAGGAAAGTTCTTCTAACAATAAATCATCTTGGATTATGAACAGCATATGTTTTTCATTGTCAAGAGAGAAATGTCAAATCCATTACTGATTCCGGGAGATTTTTGGCAATGATTATGAGGTAACAATTAAAGTAACAGACAGTCAAAGTGTATGAATGAAGTACGAACCTTCAGAAGTGGAATCATTGTCAAAATCCCGCGGAAGAGATAAAGATTTACAAATTAAAAGTACAGGAAAGTAGCCCAATATGGCATGGATTCCTATTTCCGGATAGTACCATATTTCTTAAACCAAATATCGTTATATAAATCAAAGTTTTAATAAGTGTAAGTTATAAAACGGGAAATAATCAATAGTTGAGTATGCAAAAGCATGGTTAAATAGTTAAGAGCCGCAGATTCTTCCAAAAAACGGTGGCAGATGAAAGAAATTATTCTTTCAAACTGATATCCATCCAATTCCAGGGCAGAAATATCGTTTCAATATTTTAAATCTTCTATTTAATATATTAACGGACAACTGCTTGAAATGGCCAGGATCAGGAAAGATTAAAAAAATTGACGCAATTAGAATACTCATATTAGAATACTGATTAAAAATTAAATAAGTAATTAATTATCAAAATGGGGAATGTATGTAGTCAGGTGGGACGACTGGAAGTATGACAGCATATCGGACCAATCAGGAAGGGGTAGTTTCCGCGTGAGTATATAAGCATGCGCAAAATATTTATAAGAGAAGCAATTTTGACATGATACAGTAACCACGTCATCGTTTATCATCGAAGCAATCAATAGAGAGATGAAAATGAGATAACCAGGCAAGCACTAGAATATCAACCGATCGGTAAAAGGAGTCGTGGTAGGCCAGCAGAAACATGGAAAAGGGGGATTACCCTATTAATCCCATTTTCCATGTTAATTGGTAAAAGTAAGGTATTCAACATTTCCATGGCCTCCACGCTCACCTGATTTAAATCCCTTGGATTATTTTCTATGAGGTTGGTTGAAACATAAGGTGTATTCAGCCAGACCATTTGGTAACCGGAAAGATTTGCAGAACAGAATTAGAGAAGCGGTAAGGCATCTCAATAATAACCCCAAATTTCCTGCAAAACGCCGTCAGGGATCTTAGTAGACGTAGAAATTTATGTATTGCTGAAGAAGGGTATCATACCGAGTTGTGTTTGTTTAAAACATTAAAAGAAATATAACTTATTTTGTAATTTCAAGTCAAGAATATTTTTACTATTTAAAGCGGTATTTCATTTGTTTTAACGGTTAAATGAGTTTTAAATAAAGCACAAACTTTTATAAAGAATAAAATTTACCGAGAAATAGACCAGAAAAATGTTTTCCCTTGGTTGCATACTTTCCTGGTCACGTTGTATATATTGGATATTGTCACTTAGTGGTCGTTGTGATTATCTCTTTATATCTCACATTAATATCAATTTAGTGTTTCCGAGAATGAAATTAGAAACATAGTACACGTGAATAAATAATAAAAAACATTCCAATGTCTTATTTAAATAAAACAGCTTAGAGAGGTACCTTGTCAAAATACAGAAAGGTATGAAATACGAAAGACATTTCCAAAAAATTTTATTGAATATTTATCTGGATATTTATGAAGTTGTAGGTATATTGCACATAAACCCACAAAACTGTATAGTTTCCGTCTTTAGCTACTTTTATCTGTTCTCATTTAGAAGTTCAAATATCGTGAGCATATAATATTAATTATACCGTTGCACAAGTTCAAGGAGGGATGTGTCTAATTATAAATTAACAAAGAAGGTATTAAAATACACAACCCTGCAAAACCGCTTAGAATTCCACCACGGCGATTACCACCCACGTCTAGAAACAACTCAGGCCCTAATAACGGGTCACACTATTAGGTGTACACAAATTGAAGTAGGTACATAATATTATCCAGACACGAGATCCTACGGCATTCTACGGCTATAATGACAGAGTGCCCCATACTCGGTTTCAATAAAATAGCCACGGGTAAGTAATTCTTATTGAATACTAATTTACCGTAAAAGGCAAGGTTAAGGTAAATTTGCTTATCGATCTCTTCCTGCTCACTTTTAAATCGGCTGTATATCGTCGACCCTTGCATACTCGGTATGCGCATATATTTTATGGTAATAGAATAGATGAATATATATTCTTCGCTGACTTTGTATATTAGTTATATAACTACATGGGTGAAGTAAATTTTAAGCATGCAAACGCATCGCTGTGGTCATGCAGTTTGCACGTTACCGTTCAAAATCTTAAATTGTAATGCACAGATACTGTAATTTGAATTGCAGTGCAAAATAAAAAAAAATTATTCATGATCTAGCAATTTATAAACAGATTTGAATTTGCAAAACAAAAAGAAGATAAAGTAAAAAAATATATATGTTTGATTATGATTATTATGTTTTTGTGCACGTAAAATATACCTTATGTTATGTGAGTGCATTATTGTGCCTCCTATTTTATCAACCTTTGTTGGTTTCAATCCCTAAAAGCTCGCACTTGATATAAGAATTTAGATTTACACAATAACTCAGCACCATACCATGTTTTCCTGTGCCGACTTGCAACATATAATATAATATAATTTTTATTTGAAAAATTGAAGTCATTTATTATGTTACTGCATTGAACATATTTATACCTTCAACTAAGTAATGATTTTATTAATAAAATGCTGAAATCCTACCAGTTAAATACAATTGTTTTAATGTGTCTTTCTTACAGTCTGCATGTTTTTGGTCTGCTCTTGAACGCATTGCAGGATATATTGCTTTTGTTCTTCATTGTTTGTGACAGACAGGTAATCTGTCAACAATTTGATTGCTCTTCCTGCGGTATTGTGCCATGTTTCCGGATCATAATTCAAAAATTCTAAATTTGTACCAAATAGCGAAAATAAATTTATACTATTTTTCGTCACCGTTTTCGAAAAGCAAGATAAATTGTTAAAATTAATAGGAAAATGCCGGGATAGCGTAGTGGTAAGAGCGCTAAGCATCCGTCCTGAATGTTGATGGTTCGAATCTTCGAGCGGCAATCGATTTCTTTTTAAAAGTCGGTTGCAGCCGGTAATCGGTACCTCTCCCGGTATCCTTCAGTGCTGGGGGAAAAATCGTCAGTGCTGCCCTCTCACGGCGAGCAGAGGCAGTAACAAGCTACACATTTCACACACACATAGTACAATGAAGGAGGTAGTATAAAGGACCCAATATGGGTGACCGAAGTGCGTGCGGCCTACGGCACCCTCCCCACCCTCAGACTTTATCCTTTTTTAATTAACAGGGAGGCGACAGTAAGTTTTCGACATCCTTTGGGTGTATCAACAATTGCTTCGTCTGGGCAGATATATACAATATACACGAACATCTCCAAAGCCCTTGACCACATTTATCACTCATGAAAAAGCATAAGTCTTTTGGCTGTAGCAACTCACTATTATCATTCTTCCAATAATACCTGCCGAATAGACCACAATATGATATATAAAATGGATACAAGTCATCCATCTATCATACTACTTGTGGAGGTGCGCAATTGTCCAACTTGAAGCCCCTTAATGTAAATTATTGGTTGAGTGCATAAACAGTTAAAAATGCATATTTTCTATGACCTCAAAATCTATGTCACCTCTGCATCAGAATACCCGTTATTACAAGAAGAACTAAACAAGCTGATTGGTGTATTACAAATAAGTTCCATTTTAATATAGCAAAATGGAAAGTAACTTCACAAGGAAGATAAGGCCGATACATTTTAATTATGATATTAAAGCATGTTCCTTGTAAAAAGGATTTACACAATAATTCAACACCATCAATTCACTTATTAGTTTTATCCTCTTAAAAATTTTGGAAAAATAACTACAGCGCCAAAATAAAATACATTTCGAAATTCCGGCAATAATTGCATATGAAAGTAAAGCTAAAGAGTAAAAAATCAGAAGACGAAAGATATACTGTGCCGAAGATGAGGGAAAAAAAGAAAGAAGTATAAAAGATTAAGATAAACATAACCTGCAAAGTCATTTGACTGGCGAAAATTGTCACTGCAGAAGGCTACAATGTTTTGGTAACGTTCCTTGATTATAAAAAAAATTCAAACTACTAGAAACCGTTTACGAACAAAACATTTATTTGTGTGGTATGATAACTGTTCTTTCTGTACAGCAACGTCGACAACGAGTAACTAATAAAAACATTGCAAAACTGCATGCGGGTTCCTATGCCTACAAAGTATGCCTATTTGTTGCAGAAGATGATAAGACACAGGAGGTTCCTGTGTTGCAAAAGGCCTTTCTTGCCCTACATGGCGTTAAGAGCAAGAAACTTGAAGTTTTGCAAAAATCGCAGCCAGTAAGTACTACAGCGCTTTACAACATGTAGATGAAACAGCAAAACTACGGCCAGCTGTCCCAAACACACGGAAGGAGGTGGATTTATAGGTTCCACAGAAGAAAACCAATGCGAATTTTTAAGAATCAAGTTTTTGCTGTTTCAATTAAATTTTGGTGACATACCCCCTTTTTGTCCGTTTTATTTTGACAACACTGTGAAAATTCGATATCTTCTCATAGCTAAGACGCTAATCGCGTTTTGCTTTTAAAGATATTTGATTATAAAACATTGAAGAATCATACTTCAACATATCACAAGGCAGAAGACATCAGCGAACAAACGACGCCATGCTAAAAACGCTCCCCTCAACATTTTGCGATTTTTGACAAACCGCCTTACCGCCTTCTTTCCCTGTACCGTTCATATCTATCTAAATATATTTGGCAACGTAGGCTACATTCCCATAAAAGCAATACTTCCTTCAAAACTTGAACTGCACTATACATAATATCAGATATAATTCTGGACTAGAAATAAAATGCAGTATCTTAGTGCTAACAATACATCTGTTTGGGGCAGATTAGTATTTATGAACTTACAGAGATACATATATAAATTACACAGAAATAAGCCGGAAAGATATCCTGTCGTCCGGTTTGTAATAATTAATAACGGCAATGATAATAGAGAAATTACCCGTCCATTCGAATCAAACACAATATTTCTCCTAAAAAGGATTAATGATCATTTAGGTTAATACTGATTGGGATGAATGGCCCGCTATCTCTATTAAACCGGTGTTGATGCAAGTCCGGGGGTCCGTTGCACGAGCGAGCTTGGGTGGGGGTCGGGTCGCGTAGGCGAACGGAGCTTTATCTCCAGCTCTTCCGAGCTTTCTTCCTGCTCTGGCGAACCGTGAAACAAGCTGCGCGCCTGTCAGACTGCCTGCCAAACTGCAAACTTGTTCATCTGCTCTTTCCCATACCATCTTTTTCTCATACATAACGGACGTACTTAGGCTAATCCCCTGAATGAATAAAATTTAATTACACCAATATAATGGGTGTCATTATTTCGTCCTGTTTTTTGTACGTTCGTGGTAATCGTTACCATTTCTCATACCGTCACCTAGCGCGTTACTAACATTAATGTAACGGGTACCAAGGAAAGCAAAAAATCCAGCCCAATTTATTCTCTCTCTGAAATAGGCCCTCCTCTTTATTTTGCTGTTATATCAATTCTTCTACACCTAAACTATTTGTCAAACATAAAAGTCTATAAATAATGACATATGTACTTTTGTAATACATACAGCAAATAAGTAGATGCCAATCGTTATTGTATAACGTACTGCTACTATAGGCGAATTGAAGTTCTTCGGTTTCCACTTTTAAAACATTCTACTTTAACATTTCAAACTTCAAAACACCTACGTATACACATATCCGCGGGGGATAAACAGATTGATGCGTACAGTTGATTTTATCTGTACGTAAGGTAGAAGTTACTTTTTGTTTTAAAATTTCCCTTTCTGTTCTGAGTTTGATAAACAAACTAAACCAAATGTGAAAGTTAGCGTGCGAAAGTTTAAGTAATATTTGTTTTGATATCTTTATTTTAATTTTAAGATCATTATTGTGTGCACCACCAGCAATATAAGTAATAAAAATATTGGCAAAAATAAATTTTCAGATTAATTCATTCTCTTTAATAGCAGTTACAGATTTATTTTAATAATACTGGAACTCCATTAGCAATTGCAATATGAGAATATTCTCAAATATCATCTATAGCAAATAGGTGTTTAATACCCATAACTCTTAAAAGCAGTGTAATTAACCGCATAAGTATCCTATGCCTTTCCAATGGAAACCGAATTATAATCTTCTTCTCAGAGCAACCTTCCAGGTAAATTGAAGAAATAGCTATCATAGGAATTAATTTTAATCCAGAATTTTTTGTGCTCAGTATATCTCTTTACTTATACTAACAAACCGATTACTGTTTAAAATAATACAAATGGTTTATCATTCATGAAAGCTAACTAATTTTAAAATAAATATCATTTACGTTTCCATCCTGAAATTATTGTCTGCTTAATCTCTAGTTGTTAGCAAAATATATATTAAAAAGTCAGATATGCCATATTTGTTACATGTTCGCAATAATTAAGGAAATACATATTGTAGGACGAATGAACGTCATCGATTAAGTAACCATTATGTATCATACAAAAATGTAAGATAGCTAAATTAATCTCAACATAAATGATGTCAGAACACAAATTTCTTGCATCTCATTGGTGATTATATCACATTTACAGAGAAGAAACTAACACAGACAGACAGATAATGGCCGATTCAAGCAATTGTGTACAACATAAGATGTCCACGATTAAATTCCTAATAAAGGGATTACTTAAATTCCCATTGAGTGTTTTGACTCAACGGGAATTTAATTAATCCATTTACCAGGAAGTTAAAGAATTAAAATATACTAAAAATATTTCAATGCACAACGCCTACTCCTCTGAATATGTTGATCGCGTCCTGAAGCAATATAGGCCACACGAAAAGCCCCATCACTCTAGCAAAATCCCACGACAAAAACAAATTGCAGTACTACCCTTTCATAAAATAATAAGAGCATTTATCAGAGTCATAGAAGTCGAAAATATGAAAATTTAATACAAATCGTCGAACACACTTCATGACTGTTTAGCAAATACAAAAGACAAACCGGAAATGAACCAGAAGTCTGGAATTTACAAAATTACATGTGGATATTGTGAAAAGGTGTACGAACAAAAAGAGCTATTCAAACTAGATATAAAGAACATATGCACCAAATCCAACATAATATACATGTAGATAACTTAAAACTGATGAAATCGGTAACTTCCAGGCGCGAATTAACATTAGAAAGAACGAAAATCTTTTTAATCGAGAAGAAGGACCAGTCGGTTTCTCCAGTTTGATGGATTTGTTACAGTGACAGCACATGGTTAAGAACGGTAGTAGATAACTCTTCAAGGAATTTTGTGTTGGGGGCGCGTTAAACGATTGTAAATATGTTATGGAGGAGTTTACTATTTTATTCAGATATAGGTTGGGATACATTTTTTAAAAAATGCTACTGAACTGGAAAAATCCAAGATGGCGTCAATTTAAAATAAAAATTATCTCAAGCCTTGTTTTAACATCAGTTATAAGTATCTCTAATTAAACCAATTAACTTTAATATGAAACGTTTTTTCATATCCTATAGAATTACTAAGATATTTTATTTTAAAGAAAACAGTGATGTTCAGTTTTTTTTCAGATAATTGCTACACTCTTATCAATTTTAAAATTTTCTCAACGAAATCTGAATCAGCAGTAAAGACTGCATAACTTTGGTACTACAAACCTCTATATTTAATAATAAAAATAAATACCGACGGTAACCTAATGAATCGGGGACAGCCTGTATATGTCACTTGGCTCGGTAAGTTTGCAGAAGTAAGTCGTAAGTTGGGTAAAAATAATAAATATATACTAAATGGAAATTTAAGGATAAGGATTTGCGGAGTTTTTCAAAACTATTACCAAACTATCTAAAAGTTAATATAAGAAATGTGTCCAAAAGAATAGGAATAGTATATTTCGAATAATTGCACTGTATTATATTGTGGAAATTAAGTAACGCATAAATTCAGTAATTCCCTTGATATTAATTTTTTGGAAAAAATCTCGTAGGGGTATAGCGATTTTATCTTCAGCAAATACTTCCAGCATATTTTCACAAATGACATAACATGAAAGGTTTTTCATGTTATGACGTTATACACTTTCCATTTTGGTAGTATTTTTTTTCGTTTTCAAAGGTATAAAATTTTCAATATGTTATATTTGACCAAAAAACAAAACAGTCTTAAAGTTGGAATATTAAAAATTCATGAAGTTGGGAGAATTGATCTGGTTGCGGGTGTATAAAACAAAAAGCATTAGTTACGGCAAATGTCGTACGGTTTACGGTAAATAAATATTATTACTTTGCTTTTTCTATTTTTTTTCTAATTTTTTTTAATCCTATTAATTGTTGATTGATTTATGGGCTGATCCGGGTATTTTTCTCTAAAAAGTTGACACACTTCTTGTGTGTGTGTTCTAGCTCTGTCGCCATAACCATCACATTAACACTTCAATTCCCTGTTTTTCGCTCAATTGTACCATTTTTTTAATAAAATAGTTTTTCTAGTAAATGCCTATAAAATAATAACACTTATTTAAACGACATTTGCCGTAACTAATGTTTTCGCATATTAAGACATATTTTTTTCAAATATGACATTGAAAAGTTTATGCGGTTGAAAACGAAATAAAAAGTACCCAAATCAGTAATAGAAGATATAGGTTGCTATTTAAAAAAAAAGTCAGTTACGTCATAACATGAAAAACAAATGACATAAGAAACTGAAGAAAGGCTGAAAATATTTGCTGAAGTTAAAATCGCTGTACCTCTTCGAGATTTTTTCAAAAAAATTAATATCAACGGAATTACTGAATTTAGGCGTTACTTAATCTCCACACTGTATATAGAATATGTATTCATCGTCACCAACTTGTGTTTTTAAGTAGGGTCTCCGTTGAGGATTTGTTTTCGACAAGAACCGTCCGGTCACTCGCAGGTAATTCGCATATCGATTCGACCGTAACGTCAGATTATTTATGGGCGGGCGATGAAGTGAAAAGCGCGAAAAAGAACTATCGATTGCCGCTTGTCCGTGCGAACTTAATTCGGCCAATGTATATCATGTAGTATTACGGCGGTTTTCCATCTATCGAACTCGCTCGCGTCAGTATAAAGTTTCGCGAAAGGGGCCCCCACGTACTACGGTGTAATGAGTCCCCGGGGATTTAACTCCACAACAAATACTGTTCGGTTCGATGTTCTTGTCCATTTCGTGCGCTACGCTGTTTATTGTGACTCCGAAAAAAAGGGAGAAAGGTTTTATCACCTTACCGTACGTTAGAGTTAAATATAAATTTCCTATAATGCGTACATGGCGTTTTAAATTAGAAGGGAAAAGTTCTATTTATGATATGTACCTATTGAATGTTTTCCACATTTGGTCGTATTATTCTAAAAATCATATCCATTTTGATTGCTAAAGAATTTCATAGTAAGTAGTGTATGTTTAATATACTTAGTAAAGATTGCAAGGACTGTAGGGCAGCACAATAAATGTCGTGTCGTCCCGACAGTGTGTTTAATATAGTACATTGATTTTCTGTTGATTCTGGTGTAAAATGTGTACGTCGAACTTATCTATTCAATATGAAAACAGTCTCCTAAAAACTCTGGAGTATTCGTACCTACTGAAAATTTCCTTTGATCTTCATCTTATATAATCTTTGTGTTCAAATTTTGGATGAGCTTTACGTTTCTTTCAGTCGAATTATTGACGGACAATAAATGACTTTCTCTTGTTTATTTGTTGTACGTCTAAAAAAAAAAGAATCCATGATAAATCTTTTTCCACGCTGTTTTAATAGTAAATACTTTTTCATCCGGTCCTTTTAAGAAATCAAAAATTTCTTTTCTTAATGGTAATTTCTAAGTAAATGGGCATCTTGATGTTCTGAAGTATCTCTGTGGACTTATTGTTAGTTTCTTACAATTGATAACCATATCGTCAAATTATACAGAATATTCTTGATTTGAATTGTAAATACAAGTTATTAATAATTATCCATTACAATACTTAATACAAAATTTAAGGGCCGTTAGTGGAGTAGATAAAATTTTTAATGATGATGATTCAATCATCGAGATTGTTTTAGCAGGAGAACAATAAAAAAAAAAGTACTCAGAAACCCAAAGGTTTATTTTATTGAGCAGTTCAGGCACGTCAATATGGTTGTGTGGTAGTAGTTGATAGGGAAACATTACAAAACTATGATTTAATCGGGTTATAAGAGATCTAAAATTGAACATTTGTAAATAAAGTATTCTGACTGTAGCCCTGAGCTAGGAATGATACAATATATTGGAATTTAAAAATAATAAATACCCTACCATCTTGTTGAGTAAATAACTCTGAATACGTATTTCGGCAACTAAGTCGCCATCCTCAGCAGAAAACTACAAAGGAAAATAATGTCAGGGGTAGCACTCTCGGATATATGCACCACAGAGAACACCACTAATAACATTAATTTCCCGCTTATAACCTATGTCTTAATATACTACTTAATCCTTAAATATGGTGCAACGATGGGCTTACTAATAATATGTTAATTATCTAATTGGGCCGGTAAAAATTAATCACAAGGAGTAAATATTGTAACAATGAACGCCAAGCAACGGTTAATATATTTCGGATTATGGAAATACCAAGCATATACAAATGCAAAGATGTAATTAGTTTATTATGGATAAAGACGCATTACCTAAATCAATAACATCACATTTAAGAATCTTGCATTCATTATAAATTTGTATACACTTGCCATACATTTTATTCTGAGGGGGTCCTGTGAATATAAATACTATTATATCTAATGTTACAGTGAAAGACAAGCAATAAGCAATATATTCTGGATTATGAAAATAACAAATACCCCAAAATCCCTATCAAGGGTATTACATTTGTTTAAGTTTTATTAAATTTGTTTATACTTGCCATACTTTTTATTCTAAAAGTTTGTATAAAGTAGAATGCGCGACAGGTCCTCATAACTTAGTTCCTAATCTTATGAATGTAAATACTCTCACAACTATCCAATTCTCTAAGATTAAGGACTTGTTTCACTAACCCAAGATTTTCTGTTGAAAAGCCGTGACCTATTTCCATAATATGCTGGGTTCTGGTCTACCTCCTCTAAAATGAGCAAGGTGCTCCTTAAAATGCGTTAAAATTGATCGCCTTGTTTGCCCAATATATTTTACATTACGTTCTTTACAATTTATTTCATAAATTACTGATTTCTGATGTACCTCAATTTTATCTTTGGCATTTCCTAAAAGGTTCTTTAAAGAATTATTTGTTGTGTACCCAATACGTAAATTATCGTCTTTGAAAATGTTTGATAGTTTTTTAGTTGATTTATGAAATGGTAGTTTCACAAATTGACTGCCTTGATAAGTTTGAGGTATCAGAGTTGTACAGTTTTTAGTCAACAGTTTGTAATTATGCAACCGTATCCTATTGTTTTATATCAATACATTGGAAGAACAAGCATTTTAAGAATCTTCGTTCTGCCCTCAAGCATGCCAATATACGAATGGTAGGTGTCCGATCACACCTGGGAAGCATATTGCGTTTGTATCCGACATAGAAATTACAAAATTGTGCTATTGCACCAAAAAAAAAATGTTTCTCGTGTTCCGTATGACAAATCTAGAGGAAGTTTCTGCAGCATCAATCATGTGATCATATGATCATATGACCATGTGTCCATAAACAATGATTCATTAAAAACGATTCATAGAAATGAAGCATGGAGCGTGCAACACCTGTGCCAACAAGTTTTCTTTTAAAGAATTTGATGCGTGATACGATCGAATGCCTTTGAAGAATTTGTAGATACTACATCCATTTGATCATTACTGTCCATGATCTCAGATATTGCTTGTGTCCTGGTTGTGAAATTGGTGACTGTTGATCTTTTGGCAATAAAGCCGTATTAATCTACAGATAAGTTTTTTATAGCTCGTATGTAGTCACATTTCGGAAGGTGATAATAGCTATTTAACGATAGCTTTCAATCGAGCCAATCCTCTTTATGAACGAGATATTTTTAATAATTTTCCAGCACTCAGTAAATGTGCTTGCAGCCTTTTAAATTAATCATTTCCAAAATATTACTATCTTGAAGAAATTTCACCATTCAACACACCCAAAACTTATCCTATTCGAGCAAGTAAACAGCAGTTAAACAGAACTGGATATGTCTGCCAATTAATCTGCGTCATCCTCGCGTAGTTTATAGTTCCAGTTTCAGAATGAAAACTATAAAATATCTATGTATCACTTCATAACTTTGTGTAAACTCTCATATAAATAGATGTTATGGAGAAGCATAAATGTAATTTATTTACTAAACTGTATATGTATGTAAGTGAGATATGAATATATGTATGGTTGCAGCTTTCTGCATGGTATTTCATATGATTCCCCTATTTTAACATACATAACACACAATGAAATTATTGCACTACACTTCTTTCTTTAAAAGTATTTTCTGTTATTGCTAATAATAAAAAAATGTCTACTAAAATATATTATTCTCTGATGGCTGATAGGATAAAATTAACCAAAACTCCTCTCCTAAAATATCGATGATATATAGTGCAGTAACATAAAAAAGAAACTTCGATAAAAGTAGGATTTGTCACCAGTTAAGACCCTCACTACAGAAAGAAAATCTCTCGCTCCAAACGTACGAAACGGGAAAAGTTTTCCGAAAATTAAAGCTATAACTCAAATACAAATTATATCCTATTTTCTAAAATCGGAAAGTGGAAAGTCAACAAAACCTTTCCTATTTGTAGGTCCAGGCGTTTGATTTATAACCGAGCCTAAATTGTAAACCCCTGCAAACTTCGTAGCTCCGCGGTTTATCCTTTTAATAATATTCGCAATCGTAAATATAACAGCGTTTTCGCTTTAACGTGCAAATCAACTTACGCGCAATTGCGTGTAAGCATTATGTCGTGTTTTGTAGGGGATGTTTGAAATACAAGCTTTTATTCGCAAATTAATTTAGATAACGTATGTTGTAACTGAAATCGCCGTGTTATAATACGCGCAAGCTGTTTTTGCGAACGCTTTAGTTTAGTTTCTAAATATCGAGGTGGAGTTGAAGACGTGGAGAAGTTAAATTTTAAAATTTCCTTGCTGTCATTTTTTTAATAATGACGCGATCCCGTTGTGCGATATTTCCTCGCAACGATTGAAATGCAAATCGATATAGATATCAAAATTCAACGCGAAAGGGAATGTCATAACTGTCACACCTACATCAAGTGTGTTCATCATCCGGAGCATTTTACGGCCGGCAATACACGTGGCACAACAGACATTTCACTTAAACTGTATTTGATATTTATGCGATATCCGTGGTGTCACGAAATATTGCGCGGGTCATTGATATACCTTGCCGTATATATGCCATGGTAAACACCTACGACAGTCTAAAGTAAGTCATTTTTTTCCTGTATTCCTAGCGGCACACTTTCACAGATATTTGCGAACTTCTCCAAATTCACTGACAAAAGACGTATTTCTTTCTGTCACGACACAATTTGTACAGTTATAGAAAACAAAATCTTTAGCTCAGGCATAAAAACGCGTATTTATTCAATATTTGTTTTAACAACAAAATTTGTGTAAAGCCCGTATTACGTTATTACAATTTTAGCACTAAAATTAGATACAAAAATGATATCAAATCTTAATGAAAGTATTTATTAAAGATTCTTATAGGATATTTACTTACCACATTATACTATACTAACAGTTTTGGCATTGAAACATGCGCACTTCCTTCATAGATGTATTTGCATCACTTCACATAACTATTTTTAATCCTGTCATATCTCTGCATGTTTCGTAATACAATCAAGGAGAGCAAGGGCAGCTTCGGGAGCAGGAGTGAGAAGTGGTTGCTTCAAAGGATTCAAGGAAAAGGCTTATTAACAATGGTTGAAAATTAATTAAAACATGAGGATCCAAATTCTTATCGTAATTTTTTGAGAATGCCCGATCATGTTTTTGATGAATTACTTGAAAAAAATATATGAAAATATATCAAAACAGGATACACACCTAAGAGAATGTATATCTGCTAGAGCTAAGTAGGTATCGTATAAGGTTAAAATTGTTCACAATATCTTATATAATGTTTTAGGCTTGAAGTAACCTTACGATTTCTAGCTATCGTGGAGACTTATAGATCGCTCATGTACTCATGTCGAATCCACGAAAGTACAATTAGCTTATTTATACCTACAGTTTGCAAAGCAATATTTGATGCATTAACAACTAATTATTTGAAAGTGTGTATTACAGCACATGTTTGTATTAAAATATATCAAGTACCATCAAGTGTAGATACCAAGTACTGTGGCAGAATGGATCATCATAGCTGAAACTTATGAAGCACTTTGGAATTTTCCGTTATGTGTAGGAGCCATCAATGGCAAACATGTTAACTTCAGAGCACCACGAAGTGAAGGTTCTTATTACTATAATTATAAAGGCAATCATAGCATTGTTTTACTGGCTGCCTGTACTGCTGATTACAAGTTTACCTATATTGATGTAGGAGTGAATGGTAGAATCAGTGATGATGGCGTTTTTCGCAACTCAAAACCAAGAGAATTAATTGTTAATAATAAAATGCATTTACCTCCTCATAAAATGTTGCATGGGCAATCATCACCTCTGCCATATGTCGCTTTTCGTATTGTAGATTCGTGATGTGATACGTAAAACTAGTTCGAAAACCCTTCTGTTGTGTAGTGTTGTGTGGTGTATAATAGTTT
>JARFOC010072214.1:0-43468 GCA_031763485.1 Osmoderma eremita | reverse complement strand
CTTGAATAACACTACCTTCCGGCTTATAATCTAAGTCTATATATACTATCCGATCGTTCCGGCTCACTAAACGTGCTTAGTGAACCGTAACGATCCGCTTAACAATAAGACTATTATTAACTACTATTATTAACGCGTGCCTACCTACATTATTCATGAAAAAAAATTTCAGGAAACCGTGCACATATTAGTTATAAAGGATAATATATTGAAATTGAAAAAAAAACATTACAAAGTGTTCAATAAAAGAGCTCAAAACATGCAAATAACTTCACGATTGGATCAGGAAATGCTAAGCTTTCATCATTTTTTAAACGGTCATGAAGATACTAACAGAAAGCATCGTCACTCGAGATGTAAATTGGTTTTAAAACAAACTCAATCAAAACCATTTAACGATAACTAATTAAGAAACAAAGCATACTGAAAAGAGAAAAGTAAAAATTTGTTTATATAGAAGCAATTTTAAATTTGAAATACTTTATGCAGACTTCTAGAATTCCACAATCAGGGACCTCTATTGGAAAAAAAATTGCACTCAGAGCCCTCTATTGGTCGAGTAACCCCTGGTTTACATCAAAGGTAAACTAGTGCACCGCACCTGCAGTGTGATGTAACCCGAGGTAGGAATGATGTAATGGTTTTTGTAAAGTACGAAAGAAAGAATTAAACATATTAATATTGGTGTTAGTGTTTTATTCAGTTGTGGACGAGAGAAGTTAACAGTTGCTTAACAAAAAAAAATCCCAACCTTCCACAATAAAAATACATTCCCCCTATTAATTCTTTATCAATATCTTAGGTAAACCTGAAAAATTATGTTATCGTGATATCGTTTTCTTATTCAGGGCCCCTAAGAAATCCAAGACCACAGAAAATACAGACAAATTTTCTTATGTAATAAGAAATCAGGCAAACGCTTACTATTACGCATAAACCCCTTTATTTTTTTATACATTGCGCTTACATATTCCCGCGCCTATAAGTATTTTTTTTGTAACAGTCACATTCCAACAATCTAAGATTAAGTACCTAATGCGTTCGACGAAAACGTTGTTCGTGAAGGACCTTTTTTTCTGCATACAAAAGAATTCAGAACTCAGAGTGATTTTTAACGATTCTCAGCTTGACATCGACGTTCATTTATCATGAATTTTCGCCCTCCATTTCGTTTTCGGATCTGATTCTAGTTTTTCCATGTTCTCGAAGGATTCTGTTCGACGATTAGACTTTCTGCGCGTATAAATGATTAATAATAATAATTAGCTTAGAAACTGTAAAACGCAACGTTAATATACCGAAAATTTAACTGTTTAAATAAATGGAATAAACTTCATAACAACAAAAGTGGGTAGTCGTAGTTATATATTTATCTGTATGGCAGTATTTATTTTATTTAATTGTTGTTAAGTTAATCTATGAAGACATATGTAGATGATTCAAAAAACCAGAACTTATTCAACATTCAATAGTTGCCGCCATCTATAACACAATAGCCTAAATAGAGACATCACATCCCGGACAAACAAAATTTTTAAATAAACGAATTGTAATTAGAATCAAAAAACTATTATTGTCTTAATACAAATTAAATATATATAATTATTTAACATCGGATTGAAATACTGCAACTTCATTGATGTTTTATAAATGTCAAAATAGATAACCAAATATAAGCAATATGTAAATGTAAGCCGAAGTTTAGTTTTTCTCGCATTTCTGTATTAAATCATTATTAATAACTAATTAATACGTTTAAATCGTTATTGAGAACATGGCTAGGCAACGTAGAAGTCAAATAGAAAATAAAATTGATAAGAGCACGAACAGTAGTAGTAGTAACGGCAGTAATCCAACAAAGCAAGTAAAAAATAGAAATGGACTTTTATCTTATTGGAAAACTATCATAGGATGTATTAGCTTATCTGTAGCTGTTGGTGTTGGATACATGGGTTATTTAGAAACAAGAGTGAATACCCCATACGATGATAGAAAAGTGGGTAGAATTAATGTTCATCTATTCTATTTAGTATTTTGTACTTTCCACAGATGGTTGTGAATAGTGGCCTAGATAATCCCGATAGATATTGGGGTACTTACAGACCTGGTGTTTACTTCGGCTTAAAAAGTAGAGATCCTCATTCATTACTTACAGGTTTAATGTGGTATTTTCCAAAACGACTGAAACCCGGTGGTGATGGCATCAGGTACATCATATTTTTTTTTTATGAACTGTATAATTATACATATATTTCAGACATTGGTGTGAACAAAGTGACGGCTTAGAAAAATATGGTTGGGTACAACACGATGGTAGTAGTTTTGGTATACAAGAAATACAAGATGGACCATTTATTCTGACGACAACGTTTGTTAAAAGATTAGGTGGTTTACATGGTGGTGATTGGACAGCAAGGGTTAGCGTTGATTATAAGGTAAAAATATAATCTCATTTAACACATCTTTATTTTTGCCGACTTTTAAAAGCTTACAAAAAATTTTCTGCTGTCATGTCAAATCAGGTGTTATCCTAATTATTGGGACACACACATATGATTATTAGGGCTGTGGTTGCTGCTACTATAGCAATAACGCCGAGGAACGGTATTTCTTGGCCATTTACTCGTAATGGTGGTTGCCTCTTTATTTGTTCATCTAAAGATTGAGCCATTTGTCTCGAGTAAAAATAATCCTATCTTTTGACAAGCTTCATACAGCAATGATGGCATAAACGTTTTTTTCTACTAAACTTTCATTTATTTATAATGACGACACAATGCCTTCTACAACTTATATTTGTTGCACCATACCTTTTCTGCTGTAGCACGAATATGCGGACATGATTGACGAAGAAGTGTCGTTATTGTGGTATACTGCTTTGGAGGAAGGTGGAAAAAATTACATCAAGCCAAGCAATTTTGCTAGTAAGTTAACGGGTGTTCGAGGTGAAACTGCAGGTCTTGGTGAATTTAGTATAAAATTATTTAATTATACAGGTAATACGACAGAGTCATGAAGGTGATCAGTTAGTTAATATTATTTATCCCTTAGGTTCTGTGAACCATGAATCATATCTTAGTACAAATTATTTGGGGCTGGACCTGCTCAAAGAAACTGTGATCTCATCATTGCGATTAATGCAAGATAAATCAAAGAAACACAAGAGAATCGTACTGGCTGGTGAAATATTAGGCCAAGATGGCACCATCAAGGTACAGGCCCTATACAAGTTAATTTGAAAGTGCTATGATAAACTTTGGCAGATGATAACTGATGTGAATAAATACAGCTCTAGCGTTTCCATCGCAAAACCCATTCACAAAAATTATATCTGCATTTTCTCCCGTTGTAAATGAACGCATCTTCGGAACCTAGAATTCTGACAAGTGGAAGCTTTAACAGCATGGGATAAACAATTTTTGTTTTTATCATAGCCAGCTAATGATTACTCCGCAACTAAGACAAATGGACACGTTTTCATGAAATAAACAACATTAAGACGCTATAACTTTGAAACAAAAGAAGATCGGATCTTGGTGCATATATTTTTTTCTTAAAATCACAGCAGCTCTCATCTGCCAAAGTTTGTGATAGAACTAACAAATCACCCTGTATAGATTCTCCCCATTCTATGGAAGCCTTTGTAATAGGGGAATACACAACCGAATATCCAACAGCAATCGAGAAGAGATAAATAAATAACTCTGTCTGATGCATCCAATATATTCCTTTTTACACGGGTTTCCCTGGAATAGTGAGAATTGATAAATATGATGAACGTAGGAAATATTAAATTACATCTTTTATAGAAATCACCAAACTTCATAGCTACCCAAGTAACTGCTTCAGTGCCTTTTTCTTTGGATATTGTATATGAATCGGGCAGTTTTGGTACTCGACAGAATACTTTGGTGGGAGACACGTACACAGATGCTCTGAATTGGCATTCGACAAGGTTCGCGCAACGATTCGAAGATACTTTCGGTTTAAAAGCGAAGGGGTAATGCAATAACCGTGAAATACCATCTTAGATATAACAAATATATTTAGGTATGGTGCAAAAGAAATTAATTTCGCTCAGGCAGCTCTAAGTAACATGGTAGGTGGGATCGGATACTTCTATGGAGCTTCTAAAGTACAAAGTGCTTACACCAAAGATCCAGTCCCGTATTGGAAGGCGCCGTTATATACAGCAGTGCCATCTAGGTATTTATCCAATGAAAGTTTAGGATACTTTCAAATGTTATTCATTACAATTACGATAGGAGTTTCTTTCCTCGAGGGTTCCTTTGGGATGAAGGTTTTCACGGTCTCTTGATTGGAGCGTGGGATCTCGATGTAGAATTAGATATAATATGTCACTGGTTTGACTTAATGAACGTGGAAGGATGGATTCCTCGAGAGCAAATATTAGGTATTGCAAATATCTATAAAGTTTGTGTGTAAGTTGGTGCCAAGTTACACGTGGCGGAAAATCTTAATATTGAAATGTATCGTGCTTCGTATATTATTAGAAATCACTTGAAGGAAACCCGTTAAGCATATATGACAACGACCTTTCATTTGCATTATTTTTTGCAAAAATTTAATCGAAATATGTTATCGTTTTCATAAAGTGACCGAACTTGAAACATAATATAAAGAACGAAGAAAAAGAACAGAAATACAAAAACTAATCAAAACTATACAAATAATCACGAAAAAGCAGGGGTTACACGAAATTATAACACGAAAGTTGAATTAAATACATAAATGTCAAAATTTGACAGTAATATTTTTGATTGAAATCATATTGGAATCCGAACTTATTGTTCTACAACGTTGCCAAATGTCCTTTTGTGAAAGTATGTTCATGAGGAAATGTGAAAAGCAATATTTGAAGTCAAAAAGAAAACGTTTTCGAAAAACCAGTATTAAACATTCTTTATTCTAAATCGCTATCAACAGATAAATCGAACAGTAACGCTTATTTGTCGACTAAAACTCCGAACTATGACGTACAATATTTTGACTGAATTCCGATTCAGAGCGGTCGTGATCAATGACAAGCAGCAACCAATGATTGACAATCCATAGTGCACACTCGCGTTGATACGCAATGTACACTAAAAGTTTGTTTATCTACGACTATTAGATAATATGTTCATTAAATACATAACTATAGATACATATACCTGCTTATAAAACACTGATGTGTTATGAATTATAAAACACTGACCTGTCATTTGACATGTCATTTTTACTGAGTTGTGAAATGTTGGTTGCCTAAACAAGAATAATCGGAATAGTAATTACGTTTTATTTTTATATTTTTATGATAGTCGTAGATAAAACGTCGTATTTAATTCGCGTATAATGCCTCTAATACATATACATAATGACTTTTCATCCTTGTGTATTATGATAGGCATTATACGCTCATCAAGTAATATACTATTAAGGTTAACTTTCCTGCTACTTTTATGGGTGTTTGAGGTTATGTTATTGTTTTTCTTGTCATTGAAAAGTAATTAACAACTTTCTGAATCATTTTTGCGCATGTCAACAACTTAATTGATGCTTGCACCGTGTAACCAAGGTTCTTCAGTGAAAATATGTCTCGTCCACATCTAAGTTTTATTTTATTTCTTTCAGTACACAATAAACTGCAAGTAAATTTTAAATTCTTTCCAGAATATTGCCACGATGTAAAAATTTACATCTGGTGAGTTTATAGTGAGCCAATTACTTTTCATAAACTTTTTGCCTTCATATTTACCAAACACGAATTAGTAATTTTTGGTTGAATGTTAATGCATAATGTTTAGGAAGCTACAAAAGGTCACGCGTAGGTAACGTGTAAAAATATGCAACCATGGGGAAGCACTCCCAGAAATTTAGCACGGGTTAACGCCACGCGTAAATTTTGCGCCAATTTACGAACATCCTAAGGATGTACCTACTAATGTTTTAATATCTATTTTATAGGCGTCGAAGCAATAGCGAAAGTACCTCAGGAGTTTGTAACGCAAAAAAATACCAACGCTAATCCCCCGACATTTTTCTTGACTTTGCAGTACATTTTGAAAAAATACGAAGATCAGTTAACGGAAAAAAGATTAGCCATCTTGGAGAGGTTATTTCCCCGACTGCAAGTAATTATACCGTGCGAGCAACAAATCCCGAGAATCACGTGACCCGTCATTTTAGTAATTTTTTGTTTTAAGGTTGATTTTGTTGGTTGGCAATAATAATGTCATTAGCGTGCATATCCAGGTTAGTAACACAAGGAGTGTGACCAACTGATATAATTTTAGTTGGCGACATTTTCAATTACGTGGTTATCGGGACTTGTCGCTCTCTCTCTCTGTGTGTATTAAACAATATTATTTCTTGGATGGGATTTTTGTAATTTGTAGGCATGGTTTTCGTGGTTTAACACTACACAAAAAGGCATTTTACCCGGATCATACAAATGGCGTGGCCGAGATTCGACAACAAATAGAGAATTAAACCCGAAAACTTTAACTTCAGGATTGGACGATTATCCCAGAGCTTCCCACCCGACAGATGATGAGATGCACATAGATTTACGTTGCTGGATCGCCATAGCCGCCGATGTAATGGCAAAACTAGCTGATCTTCTTGGTAGAGACGGTTACAAGTACGAACAGACCAGTGAATATTTATCTGATAACGAAATTATGAATAAATTACATTGGTCGGATTATGCTAAACAGTACGCCGATTACGGATACCATACAGATTCCGTGGAACTGAGAAGACCCAAACCTTCACCGCGTTCCCAACAAACGCAGAGTTTGGAGATGATCCGAGTCACTCTGAAGAATCCCGAATACAGATTGGTCGATTCGACGTTTGGCTATGTGAGCTTGTTCCCGTTCTTTCTACAACTAATAGAGCCCGATTCTCCGAAATTGAAAAAAATATTAGACGATATAGAAAATCCCAACCTTATATGGACTAATTACGGTCTTCGTTCGTTGTCAAAGGCTTCGCCTTTGTATATGAGACGAAATACGGAACACGATCCGCCATATTGGCGGGGACAAATATGGATTAATATGAACTTCTTGGCGATAAGGGCGTTACATTATTACGCGAACGCTTCTGGACCATACAGTGAACAAACTGGGAGAATATATACAAAATTGAGGCGGGGTGTAATAGACAATTTAGTAACGCAATACTACAAGACAGGTTATTTGTGGGAACAATATAGTGATAAAACTGGGGAAGGGAGTGGTTGTAGGCCGTTCAATGGATGGTCTGCTTTAGTTGTACTGGTTATGGGTGAAAATTATTAAAACGAAATAAAACCCAATGTTTTCTTTCTTTTTTTGCCATTATAAATGGTTTCCTTTTGCATAAGCAAAGTATATACTGTGAATATACAAAATAATGAAACATACGTGAAATAAAATTTGACAGGTTGGGTTTTAGGTTATACGTAATTATATAAAGGTAAGAAATAGGGAAGTGTAAGATAAACTTCTTCCGTGTCACATTAGAGGTAGAGGATCTAGATGTGTCGCCGGCAATCATAAGGTGCTTCTTCAGGAGAACTTAACCGGCACGGCAACTGAACGTGGAAACCACGCCAGAGGCCAAACCAACCAGGTTTCTTCTATCTGGTTAGTTTCGCCTCTGACGTGGTTTACACAATGAGTTACCGTGGTAACCCGGGTCGCCTTCCTTATATCTATCCTTTTCTATATATATTGCATTGACAACTACGACAGCTTTTTATTAAACATTTTATTCACAAGTTCTCGCAAAACTTCTCCCCATTAACGGCCGACATACCTCCGCCTCTCACTTTCATTCCTTGAATAAGAAAACTCCAATCGAACTTTTGAATGAAATTTGTCCTCTTGCCCCCCAACAGTTAAAATATTTAGGGCTTTCTCAATTCAATCTTTATTTCTATTTTCATTTATTTCTTTACATCTTTCTATGCAGTATAATTAAAACAGGTAGCCCTAAATATTGCCTATTAACAAAACACGAAATTTTACATTTTACAACTGCAAAATTTTACAATTTTACAGTTCAGTACCTTTCACTTCATCCACCCTCGTTTACCCCGTAAATATAAGACATCAACGGAAGGGCGGGAACACAAAGTAGCTATACATTTGTTGTATATACTTCATCTTGCACAACGAAAATATTTTCGTCTTCGTTTATCTAATATTTAACGGAACCAAACAAATAACCTCCATCTTATCAATTATAGGTGTATATCAAATCAGTACGTCAACAGAAGACATCCCAAGCAGCAAAATTCAAATTTGCCGCAATTATTTTAGTAACTTCAACTTAAAGATAGTAAAATACCCATTGATGTGATACAAAATTATCTTTAATTTCATGCTTTAATGTTGAAGTTACTAAAAATAATTGCGGCAAATTTCAATTTTACTGCTTGGGATATGCATACAAGAATACAACTTAATTTCTCAATAAAATGTTATAAAAGCGTAATTACGAAAATAAGATAAATTAATAACTAATTACATAATCAACAGGTTTTGAAAATAGTTTAGCCACCCGCAAAATAACGATATATCCCACAGATTCTTACGTACACAGTATTGTTACTAGTAGATAGAATTGATTTTAATTAATCATGAGGGTTGCTCCACATACAATATAATTTCAATTTCCCGCCGTATCTCACTTAACGAGCAAAAAGCGATCCGTACCTAACCTATCCAAACTCAAAAATGATAAGAAATATGATTTAAATTATACAATTACCCGCTTATTGGTGGTATATGAACATATAAAATCGATGTTCAGCGTAATTACAAATGACTATAAATAATATAAGACGAATTGTATTCAATTTTAAAAAGGAGCTTACCTTGTCAATTGCATGAAATCTTAAAACCAGCTTCTTTCAAGAACTTGAATTTTTCACAATTTTAGGAGTAAAAGTGCGTTCAAAATGTGTAAAACAAGGAAAAGGTACAATATTCTTAATTTGCAACACAAAATTGCGACACCAAAGGTACTATTAAACACATAAATCTTATATTTGAAAACACGGTACGCGGAAGAATTTGTACCAACCGCCATTTTGCGGAAACTACCACGAATTGAAAGCGGGAAAGTTATCGTAACGCAATTAGAGGAATTATAAACACTTCAATTCTTACCTTGAGTCTTCTTTTAGGTCGCGTCGCATAATCTTAGATGCAGGCTGTAAAAATATTAAAATATTTTATTATAATTTTGATATGAAAGTATGAATTTCAAATATGAATCCCCCGAACGAAAACGATCAAGCCCGGGCGAAACGGAACATACATTTGAGGCGGTTATTTGAAATTGAAAAATAAAGAAATGAAATCGTTGTCGTGGTATAATAAGATGTAATTACAGATTATGGAACAATTGCTTTTTTTTGCAAAAATCAGATATGATATCCAGAAGAAAATACCAATCACGGGAATGGTAAGAGAGAAAGAGTCTCGAGTATAATTTACGGTATTTTCTATAACAAATACAACCCACGTGACTTCGTTTATTATGCAACCAATATTACAAATTGGTATGTTAAACACTGAAGTCCCTATTTGATTCATTCCAAAATCATTCATCAAAATATACTTATAAAACTGAAGAATTTCGTGATAAACGGACAAGTTATTGTTGATATTTAGTCTGTTGCCAACATATTATGTATGCAACCAAGATTGGTCGCGTGGGTTGCATCTTTTATTGAAAGCGTAGTAGCACAGTATGCGTATGTATAGAGCAAAACCAATTGCCCGACAGTTACCTGATGTTACACGACAGAGAAACGATAGACACAAATACTAAATTAACTGCAAACGGCAAAATATATTATGAAAACATGTGAACCTACAATACATTCAATACGTAACTAAAACATCTCTGGTTTACACATATCTAGCAGCTAGGTGTAAGGCGCCCTTCCCTCCCGTTTATTAACGAATATTACTGACTACTCTGGGTGACTATAGATGAATCTCTAGTACTGCATGTAATCATATGATGAATTCATTCTCATTCTATTTGTTGTTGTTTGTATCCTAACGCAGACTTAACACTGCGGCCTTGAGGCCTATTATATAACTCTACATTAGGTTTGTGTAAGTGTGTAGTGTTTGTGTATGGGTTGTTACTGCCTCTCTTCGCCGTATGAGGGCAGCAGTGTTGATTTATCCTCAACACTGAATGGTGCCGAGAGAAGTACCGACCACCCTTGCTCCAACCAATCCTTAAATCGATCGCCGCAGCGTGATTCGAACCGTCGACATCCCCCACAGATGCCCAATGCTCTTACCACTGCGCAATCCCGGCAGATTCATCTTATTTACTTCTCATTTCGATTGAAACTTGTTTCGAAATTTACCCATCTTGCATGATTTCTTTCCATAATGCGTTAAGTGGAATATATTCGCTGTAGGGTTTTAAAATAAATAGTTCAATAAACGTTATAGATTCTTTATATTTGATTAATGTTAGAATACAAACAGTAACAATATTTTGATCTATAATCGCTTCATAAACACGTATTATAAAATATAAACGATAATCAATATATATATATATATATAATAAGTATATAAAAATATAAATTGTATAGAAAAAATAAGTATAAGATAAAAAAAGACTTACATTAGGAGCTCAATTGATACACAATACTGCAAAAAATTAAATAAATTGTACGTAGAATATATATTTTCGTTTAGTAAGAGAGAACTAAAGATGGCAGTCCGCGCGTTCTAATTGGTAAGGGGTTTAGTTGGTAATAAAATATAAGTAATATGAAATCGAATATAAATTGGCTATTCAACCCAATGCCATTTTCTTCTATTTTTGTGCTGTGCACTATCCACGTGCCTCTTGCAATTCAAATTTATTCCGGAACATGAGAGCTTTGTCACAAACTTTTCATATTATTTTAGCTAATTCGGCGATACTTTGTAAAATGATGGTGCAGCTTTTGCGACATTTGCAATAGCAACATTATTAAAATAACCCTACAAAATTTCTAACGCAAAAAAGATAATCGTACGAACGAGGTATATGCTCGGCCCAAAGAACGATAGGTGACAGACGGTCCCCCTACTACAATATCTGCTACACCCCTTACACTTCTTTGAAATACGCGCGACTAGCCGAACGCGGCGGCAGTGCCAACATTAGAAAGGACCACAGCAGCTTAATTCTGATAGTATATGTATAGACTCTCTTTAGCTTTTATTCAACTTAGCAGTTTGCGTAAAACAGTTTCAATTAATAAACAGGAACTGTTTTTGGCAGTTACAACATTCGGTGTGACAATGTTTACAAACGTTCCAACCTCTACGTATAGCTATTGCAACGAAACAGCCGACTTTTGACAGCGATAATGTTAAAATCATACCAACACAACCAAACACAACTTCACATTTAGCAAATGCATAGCAGTGTCAAATCTAGTAACATTTCGTCCGTTACCAGTTGCATAGATAAGGTAACTTGTCAACGCAGTTACTTGGCATTCGCCATTACGACGTTTTATTTGGTGTTGATAGCTTTCGTATTTTTTTAACCATAACCTATCTATATATCTGTTAAACCATATGATCGTGAAAAGACGAAATGTCAAAAGTCTGTGTTTAAAAGTCAGTTGTTTAATTGCGAGAGCTATAGATCATTGAGAGAAGAAAAAACATTTTATAAATCAGTGATTTGTCAATACCGCATATTGGAAGTGACCTGAAAACTCAACTAGAAAGTTATAAAAAAAATTATACAAACTATAAGTGAGCAATCAAGAATTAAGTAGCACTAAGAATTAAGGTAATCGTTACATGCAATGCCACATCAATCAAAATTAAGCAAAATACACGTAACTACATCTTGTTCCAAAAACGGAAAGACCAATTTCTAAACACACCACTTCCATAGTGAATTGTGGTGTGTTCGGAAATTCGTCTCTCTATTTCTGGAACAAGACTGGCATGTTATGAATTATCACATTGTTTGAATGCACAACAAAATTAATTGAGTTTACGTAATAAAATACGTATTTCAAAGAATCCGTAGCGAATTCATACCGATTAAAACTTGATCATTTCTGACTAACAGCAACAACATATCCAAAAATGATTGTTTCCATCGTTCATAGGTACTGACCGGCCGTTGCAAGTTTCTTCCACTCACCATTTCCTACCTACATAATGGTGATATAAACGGCACAATAAACTAATACTTGTGTATACAAAAAATACAGTTCGATATTAAAAATATTGCATGTTAAATTGGAAGAACATAAATTTAACAAATTTGCACCATAGTAATCTACTCCAGGTCTTCTATAAAAGAATAGCAGTGGTAAGTAGAATAGAAAATGCTCGCAATACGAAATACTTACTTAACATAGCGCCTAATTTATTGTAACAATTTTTATATGGCTCTGCGTTATTCCTGCGCAATACTTCGCCTGCCATTACATTTTGTGCGGTCTTCAACACGGACTTCATGTTCCTCTTTCCCACTACACTTAACTAAAATTAGATGAAGATACAAGCAGGTACGTTAATTATTAAATGGGAACAAATGAGAAACAAACTTCAATTCAAATAGGGATTTTTACATTGATATTGATTTTAAACACATTTCATGTTTGTAAGTCATATTTACGATACATGCAGCTCTGCAATTTTTTTTTATAAATCAATCAAAACAACACAACTACATGCACTAATTACACTAATACGAGGGATGCCTTTTATATTTCGGGAATTGGCGTTCCAGGTACTGCCACCTGACAACTGACGCCTGTATTGTAAATTTCGGCCTTTCTGACAGTATAATTACTCAAAACATTTTAACGTACAAGCGATATTTGTGTTACTTACAGTGGCTAATACGCAATATCGGGAAATCCACACCGCATAAATTAATTTAATAAAATTCGGGGCATATGTTTCAAGAGCACGTCGGCTCCCATTATCAACCAGTTCCCGAATACACTATAGAAACGCGGTTTAAAGAACATATCGCCCATTACCGTTACAATAGATCTGAACAATCGAGTGTAGCGCAACACATGATTGAAACGAATCATCGAATTACTTCTGATAATTTGAAATTATTAAGAAACGTAAACTCGCCGCCAGAACTAGACGCGTATGAAACGATATATATTAAAAAAGGATCGAACTTACTAAATCGCGAAAAAGGGATTTTATTTTAAAAAAAACGATTTACTTAAGAAAAAACTTGACTTGCGTAAATTGCAAGATGATCCTTTCAAATTGAGGAATCCACATATTCTTTTTTCAACAGGTTCATCCAAAAAGATGTGACAACACAATTCCCCTTACTTTTTTAACTGCCTACAAAATAGTGTTATACGAATCGTAAAACCTGTTTTACTCACATTTTATTCATATTTTTTTCATTCTTGTAATAACCTAGTAATATACAAATTATACACGACAACTGTAAATAATTGTAAGATAAATATCTTTAAAACTTACTGTAACGGTATACGTTTCTGTATCGGAATCACTGTAGGAAAGTTTCTTGTTACTTATGGCTTTCCTTTTTCTGCCTTTCGGCACAGCTCGACCGCAACTAGCCCCATGTTCTTCTTCCTCCTTCATTTTGTCTCTTTTTGGGCAAGAGCAAACTCTAACGGATACTTTTTTTCTACCGAGAATATTACCACTAGACAAATTAATAAAATTAGTAGCTACCTGGATGTGTTCAGTTTTATATAAAAAACTTGGATACAATTGTATACACGAGAAATATTTTTATGCCAAATCTAAAAATATTTCTCAAAATTACTGATAAACGCTGACGCATTAGTGTGGCAAAGCTAGAATATACGTTATCATACAAGATATCAAAAAGTTTTTTACGAAAATTGTAGGAAGTAGAATTTTGAAAAAATGTCCGTCTCCTATAAAACTGACCGAATATCAAAAGCCTATGCATGTAAAGAAATCTTCAGGCTGTGTAGTTTGCTGTATGCAAGACCTTGAACTCGCAGTGATTTTCATTTAAATTGACCATAACTTCTGAAGCACGCTACAATTCAATGAAATTGTACAATGAAAAAGTGAGGCATGAGCTTAATCTAAATACGAAATAATATACAGGGCTGCTCCATTTAAGAAAACGTATGTTTAGTTCGCCCTGGTAATATGAAACAACCTGTATATATGGAAATAATTTTAAAATGTTAAGTTTAAGACTAACTTAAATTTAAGACTAGCCACAATTTTCGTAATTTTTTTTGTGATATCTTATATAATAATGAATATATCCAGCTTTGACACACCAATACGTCACACTATGAATCGTAACACTAGGTGGCGCCACACACGCGTTACAAATAGGGCGCATTTTTAAACTCGATCGATGGATTTATGCGATGTATTATTAATGCATTCGTTTGACGTCACAGATTTTTTCGGTAGATTTGCCATTACCTTCACGTTTAAGAACGTGCTGATGATGGATGAGAACATTTAGACAGAAGATCCTAACCTATTTTATTGTAGTATAGACGTAATTCATGTATTTCTTCCGCCATATTAACGACTACAAACACCGACCATACATAATCCCAAACGTGAGTTCATCGGTTTCATCGGCACTTAATTCCGATGGTTCCGATGAGTCATCGAATAGAAATGCGCTGAGACTAGAAACAGTTTGATGGATTTCATCGATATTCTACTGGATGGATTAAGATGTGTTTAAGAACATTTCGATGAATGCGCATGACCCATCGATGAGTTTAAAAACGTGCCGATATTATTTAAATGAAAGGTTGTAACCAGCAGACAGTGCATTTTCAAAATCTAAGTAATTCTAAATTCCGTTAGATACGGCAATAAGTAGCCATCATTATACTGTCGTTCGATTCTGAATCGTAAATCTTATTGCTAAAATGTATCATGCTTCACTTGAAAGAAACATTTGTCAACACTGTACCCGCGTATTATCATAATAGTAGGTACGGTAATATTTTGTGAATGAAACATATTCATTGATTTTAGAATACATTGTGAACGAACAAAATAATAACGAAAAAAACTCAGAAACACAAGATCTAATGAAGACTATACAAATGTTCACGAAAAATGCAGAGGTTATACAATTTTATAACACGAAAGTCGAATTTGTCAGTAATCTTTTTGATTGAAATCACAAAAATGCAATGTTTTACCACGTTGCCAAATGTGTTTTTCGTAACACTATGTTAATAATATAATAATACAAACAAACTTTGTAGGCAAAAAGAAAAAGTTTACGAATAAACTATTACCTACTAAAATTTTTCAAAAAATGTTTATTTTTGGACTAAAATTCGAACTTCGAGAATCTTGTGCAGCAGGGTAAATATTTTGACGTTAAGATTTTCGATTCAGAATTTAACAAGCTTTTGTGGGAATTTGTACACAGCTTGTATATGAAAGTTACCTTACATCCTCAAGCGTAAAAAGAACTTCAATGGGACGACGGTTAATCCCTGCTGCGCATGAATTCTTACAAACAAAATAATAGGTGCACCTCACTGTATCCATTCCCGGTTGCAGTTTACCCAACGGCACAATAACACCAAAATGACGATCTATTCCGCCTGTATATTCTGCGGAAGGGTTCACACTACGCAAAATATGCATAATCTCCATCTTCGTCAAACCTATAGGAAAGAGGAAGCAATAAACTAGGTTCTGAGGATTTCTAGGTTGCTACATAAATTGCGCAACATTGCTAAACATGTACCACTGATGACGCATATTAAAAAATAAAATTAATTTAAATTTACCAATGTTGGAAGGCTCAGTAGATTGTTGGTGCTGAACGCATCGCAAAACAGGTTTATACATGTCCTGTGGCGAGCTGTATATAGGCGTCGCCCTCACAAAGAAATTCAATTTATCATTCGGCGGTAACCATTTAAAATCCACGACAAAGTTACTATTGCTCATAATAAATATTTTGTTCAATAGCGGCGAGTACTGTAATTGAAAATCCAAACGTTACGTATTTGGAAAAATAATGAATCTCTTGTTTACTAGTGGCATTCAATGAATGTTTTTCATTGGACCACTAAGAAAGAGCAGCGTTGATGGAATCTGTAATATAATGCGTATGTACATACCAGCCAATTCTTTGTATCAAGTGGATCAAAATATGTCTCAAACTTGTATTCCCCTCCAAAATCTGAATTGCCTGGTATGTCAGAGTATTGTTCTGGGATCTCTTCCTCTTGTATACCCATATTTTCATTTTGCTAAAAAAAGGAAGCTGATTATGCGTCGTACGTTCTCATTATGGAACGCTTAATGTACATGAACCAGGAAAATTATAGCTCTCTTCCAGTACCCAGTTCTCAGACAGTTCGTGATGAGGTGTACCAATCGGACAACAGATGCGAGTCCTTGAGAATTGAAATGTTTTCTGATTGGTTCATGTGATTAGGAACCGTCAGCAAACTGCGTGCTGGAACAGAGCTTATTAAATATTTTCATTGTTTTATACTCTATGCCCCTGCAGTAGATGTTAGTGGTGTGCCATTGTGCTGCCTTATAAAAAAATGAAGATTATTTGGTTGCAGAGATTACCACCCCTTCTGCGCCACCTCACCTGCATCTTTCTTTTTACATTATATTATATAAATACACTTCAATTAAGTAAATGCTGTGAAATTTTTTTGCATTGAAAAGGATTCTTATACCCGCAATGTTCTCTCTCAATAGTTTGTGACACAATCCCCATGCTATTTGATTTAAATTATAATTCAAGGGTAATTTATATTACTTTAATATTAAAAATATTGTGAAGAGATAAAAATTTGTTAAAACATCTAATCAACCAAAAATTCACCAAGTTTTGTAAGTAATTATCCTGTGCCCTGTATATTATGGTTAATATAATCAATGTTGCAAATATCTACGCTTGCTTTTTATTCTAATTTTCTTTCTAATAATAATGGTAAAATTCTTCACGGTATTAAAACAATATTTACTTTTTTTAATTTAGGTTTGGATATAATTCCCAAATAAGAAAAAAAGGGCTCTATTTGATTTCCAAATTACACATATAAAATAAAACTATGGGATTTTATTATAAAAATAATAAAATAAAAAATAGTATTACCTGCAACTATTGAACTAATTTTGTTGAATTCCACTGTTACAATAAGTACACTGATAAACAACAATGCAGAATTAATATAGCACAAGTTTGAACGCGCTCTAACTGCACAATAATAAAGTAGTCATAATCGCTGACATATAAGTGCTTTCGGTGAGGGGTGGGGGGAATGACACACATGTTACAATACAATAGGTGCAAACAAATGAATATCAACTTTTAGAATGAATCAAAATATTACTGGAACATGCAACATACAATTCCACCAGAGTGCCAAAGACTATTCAGAAACAAATGCTTTTTAGTGATTACTTCATAATCATTCGAATTTACATAAGTATTGCATAATACTGACATCAAAACAAAAGTATGTTTGTAATTTTATATTATAATAATTATAAAATACTTTTGCCAAAAAAAAAGGAAAATAAGGAAAGCAAGTAGTAGTACTTATAATTTACTTATTTTAATCTTTCGCTAACGCAAAAATAAAGAAATACATTATTGGGGATTAACACTTACAGGTACCAAATTGGCTTCGATATCTTGCCATATATGATTGCTACAAACAAGAGATTGAACCTTTACTGCCTAGAAATGTCTAACCATACTTACAGATCTTGAGATGATATCATTTTCAACTCCGAATCACTCGACATTTCTATAACAGAGTGTAATATTTTATTTATTTCTATCACATAAATGTACAATTTCGCAAATGAAATAGAGAAACAATTGTTAAAGGTACTTGTTTCTAATTTAAAGTTTCAAGACATGAAAACAAATGTTCCTCTGCCTACTAACCTCACACTATTGAGGATGTAAAAAGTATATATGTATCACTAACAGACACCAAACTATAATTTTACCCTTATTACAAACTATTCAATACGTTAATTGAGAAAAGGTTTGTTATCGAGGGTAACTCCTTTTCTCTAAAAATATCTATTTCCCTACCGGTACGCCATTAATCGCGCAAGCCAAAATAACAAGTGCACAATACAACAGAACAACACCGCAAACCCAAAAGTAACCAATCCGAATTCAATATCTTCAAGGTCTACAATTTGCAGATGGTTGATACGCTATTACTACCTGTTCCCTTTTCTATCTTCGTTTTCTAAACACACAAGAAAAAGAAAGTAGTAATTAGGTTGGTGTATATGAATGGGTCCTTTGAAATTAAAATTTTTATCGGGCTAATATTAGGCAATGTAATATTAATGGTTCTACTTCTCTGAACACACACCATATTTAAATTTATTTTAAACCACCGTATCCTATTACCTATAATCCCATATTATTCATGCTTTTGTTTATTTTGGGAGAATAGTACAATTTTGCGAGTTTTGCGACATGTTAATAATTTTACCTGCCTTATCGTTTCTAGTGCAATTTGTTTTTGGTCTTTGAGAATTGTTCATACATATTAACTTCATGATACTCAGTAACAATTAATAATAATAATTAATAAACATTTAAAGACTTGCAACCCTTACATGTTGCCAAGTTCAATCTGTATCTATCTATCTATCTATCAATAATTACTCCTTAGAGGCAACACTTTGCAGGCATCTAATATACATTTTTTAAAAGGTAATGGGGCTCTTTAGTGCTATTTTTCGCTGTTCGCGGGCATTTAATACACATGCGCAACGATTGACCATGTTGTCAGATTTCGTTCAATACTTGTAGACCCATTTGGCGGAATTAATTTGAATTTAAAAGCCGGTAATTTGCCATTTTTTTACTCTTATTGTTAAAAGTTAGTAAACACAATCTTATATTTTTATAATCACATTAACAAACTGTTCGTTAACTTCTCACGTTTAATACACTTTATATTTATCACAAGTTTATTTGAATTTTTATAAACGTGTAATATTATACTTTCTGTTGCATTATGCGGTTAGGATAAAATTAGGAAAAAATATTAAAGAACCGTCTTGAGATAATCGAGTAATATAAAAAAAGATACTTGAAGTGCTTTGTTGTAAACTAGTTTTAGCAACTATTTTGTTGGTTCACGACAGACACTTAATTGTGATTAAGAGACAAAACATTCTATTAAATAATTATTTTATTTCCTGTATTTTCTTCGAGAGCAAACAATACACCTTTAAAACAAAACATTTATTACTTCACGCATATATACAAGGGTATTACTGTTCTTCTTTCACATCTTTCTCACAACGGACACGTTATTGAATTTACTAAATGATAGAAAAAGATGCTAGACTCGCCAGTGGGGTATGTGTCTTTGTCTATGGGACGTCCTTTTCTAACAACGGTTGTATTTCATTAGGGAATTTTAATTAGTATGACTGCCATCTGTGTTTGCGTAGTGTATCAATTTGCTACGCAGGGCTGACAACTGTTTTACCTAATCCCTAGAGTGTGCGCGCCCAGTCCCAGGTAAAGGATAGGAAAATGATGACCGGAATTGGGAAGGCATGAAAGAAATAGAAGGAAGGCCAAGGAAATTTGTCCAAATTCGACACCCGAAAGGGCAAATGAAAAGCGAAGAAGTATGACATACAAGTAAAACTGTTCTATATACACTCTGCCGGGATAACGAAGTGGTAAGAGCGCAAGGCATCTGTAGCGGATGTTGATGGTTCGAATCTCCGTTGCGGCAATGGATTTTTATAAAGGCCAGTTGCAGGAAGGGTTGTCGTTACCTCTCCCGGTTACCAGTCAGTGTTGAGGATAAACCAACACTGCTGCCCTCTTACGGCGAGGAGAGGCAATAACAAACCTTGGGATAAAAACAAACAAAAACTGTTCTGCTTGTTTTAGCCTTGCCTAGGCATAAATTTTATCTAATAGCAGGGTACATTATTATAAACAAGAAAACACCTATATATCATTAAGTTTTTATTGTAGTTTGATGTTTCTTTGGAGAGTAATATCCTCGTGTCTGGATATTACATCAGCACACTCTGCCATATTTACAACAATATTTTCTAAATTCCATTGCCTCCCCAACAGAGCATGATCTAACGTAAAATAGCTGTGCCTGATACATTGAATGCTACTACAATGAGCAGAAGAATTCATATTCATTCCAATTTCATGTATTAATGTTCGAAGATACATTTCATACTCATTTATGCACTGGATTTCTAAAAGCAATATTAATCAAAGTGTCTTGTCTTTCTTATAAAGAACAGAGTGATGGAATCTTTCTTACCTATAGTAAATTCAGGTGGTTTAAAATCCGTACACTTTATACCATATATTATTGGAATTTTTGCATTTGCCGGTCGTATTAAACCCTTGGTCGCAAGTTCATAAGCAGTTTGTGATTGCATATCTACTCCACAGAGTCTGAAAATTAAAAAAATATCGTAAAAGACATATTTTTTTACAAATACATACTCAAACATCTTTTTTTGGTGTATTGCTTGTAAGTAAGATAACAATTTATCGAGATGAATTTGTTTTACGTGCTCATATGTTGTTTTCTCTACTACTGCTCCGTCTTTGTAGAAATTATCTGTCGCTAAACCAAAGACTCCTTTTATTTTATACGCTCTAGTTGATTTATTTTCCCTTATATATTTTGCGATCGATGTTCCATATCTTAGTCCTAAAACTGAAATACAAATTATTACATCTGCCTTATCAAACTCTTTCAATTATACTTAAAACTCCGCTTGTGTAAGTGCCTAAATAATTTGACCAACTGCAAAGTAAATCGTTTGGTTGATAACGTGGTCCAACTACTAATGGGTCATCCGCAAGGTTGGGTCTTACTTCAATCGATAATTTTTGTAATGGATCGCCTTCTATAAGCACGTGTTTTATTGGCGGCCTGCATTCCATTTCATTTAATTCTAAAAAAATATAATAAAATCCAAATATTACATTTAAAAATCAGAATTTAAAAATACCCTCCATTTTTAACGCATGCGTTTTACGCGCATACATCTCCTTAATTCACAATTATTTTTTGACATTGGGGATTACTAGTTCTAGCGTATTTAAAAAGCTCTAAGTGGCTGAATATTCGCTTTAGTCCGCCAATAATATACTCAGTGTGTCCGAGGTAAGTAGTATTATGTCTTACCTGAACATATTTTTCCTATAATCGTTTTTCTAACCTGGGAAATTTTTACGCCTGCCGGTTTATAAACACAGATTATTCCTTTTAGACTATTCCAAATTGTTCTTGCATCATTCACAACCATTGTGCTTAGTATATTATATAATATAGTTACGTAAACAAATGAAATAAATTTTATTATAAGCAAAAATTAACGTTAAATAGTTAGGTTAGGCGTATTTGTTATGAATTTCGTCAGCTGCTTAGCCAATTGTATGTAACGAAATTATATTGGCAGACCTGGAATTTCAAATTTTATCGAAATATGTTTATTTGCTGATTAATGCGTAGTGTTATTTAAAAAACAATAAATAAACCGAAATTACCAGTAACGTGTACGTAACAATGTGTAAATAAAAATAATTTACGATACAGATTGCATGCTCCGGGGATTTCAACTAATCAGGAGGATGTCAACCCAAGTAGTTCCAGACGTCGATATCGATCCAAATGGAACATTTAAATATATCTTGATCAAACTCAACGTTACCGATAAATCGGGATCCAGTGAATCGAAGAATATCGTGAGGGGTTATGCGGCTTGCCCTTATCATAGTGAGTATGAAATTATTTACTCTATCGTTTTTGACCGATGTTTGGTTTACTTTAATGACAATGCCAAAATAATATTATTTGTTTAAAATAATGTAATTATTTTTATACTTGAAAGTTCTGCTGTGAATTAAAATATAACTGAATGATTAAATAAAATTTTGATTATATAGGAAGCCGGCCAGCACTTTTTTCAATGGGTGCCGTGCGATACAGTTTGTTAGCAGAATCAGTACCCTCTATTGTTACTTTCTACTGTACTAATCATTACGCGGTAAAATCGATATTGCTCATTTATAAAATTTTGATGCAATATTATTGTTTATACTTGTAGGTAATTTATTGTATATTACGCCAAAATTTGAATTTTATGATAATAAATCCTATAAGCCGAAAAATTTAATTACTTTATTATTCACGGCGAACAAAATTATGTTTTTATCTTCTTATTAATAGTAGAATATATATTTATGACAAAGAATGGGTTGAGATTGTAAATAAAATGTGTATTTGGAACACACTTTATAGTACAAATAAAATTGCATCATTTTCATTAGCACATAATAATAAAGCATTTTCTATAATAAACATTAAAAAATAACGTAATACACAAACACCCAGAAGAAAATATAATCATTAATGAAAATGTGAGCTCTAAATTTTGTATTATAAAATGCTGTACTAGAAAAAAATATATTTTACCAACTACTTCATTAAGCTAAGCTTATTTAGGAAGACTAGGTTGACCTTGACGGAACATCTTATCTTCAGTATCACTTTATCACATAACTCTCAAGAGTTTCTTCACCAATTAATAATATAATGTATATTTAACTTTTTAAATGAAACTGTATATTGCTTCTTAAATTGAAAAAAAAACCCTCAAAAAAAATGTGTAATACGCTATCGCATAATTATAATTTATAAAAATTAACTTTGGATTTTAGTAATACTTTATTATAATACAAATAAGCATAGAAAAGAACTTTTATTGGTTAATTTGTAATGAAACAGCACTGTATGATTTGTGTATGAAAACACATTTAATCTTTCAAAGTTAAGAACAAGCAAAAAAGATGTTAAAAACTATCACGCCGAAAACAAAAGTAGCTGCTTACGCGCTTATACACTCGCTACAACATTCAACACAATGTCCATGCATACCACACTCGTGACATCAAAATTTAGATTACATTTTATTACATCTTATAACTCATAGGTGGCGCGTCAAGTACACAATTCTTAAATCGCTAATAAATGAAAATTCTTAATAAGCACTAACTTACTTTGGCTGCCTGGTAACAATTGCGTAAGGAATGCATTCTTAAGCAACAAGATTAATTGGATTTAATTACTGTTTTCTCAAAATGCAAGTGGTAAACTTTGCAAGACATATATTTGCATGGGAGTTAATTGCATGAAATCCGGATTGCTACAAAAATTTCTCCACTTCTCAAACACCTCACCGGGTCAGGAAAACTATGCCTCGAGAACAATTTATCCTCACATAGAATAGGCTATCAGAGAAAATTTTCATTATGCACAAAACCATTGGTGAGCTTACCTGATGCTGTTATATGGGTTTCTTCAGGACTTTTATTATAAAAAAAAATAGAAAAGTCGACATTTAAAACTACAAGTTGTCTGTCAAACATAAAAGTAATATTCATACACAATCACACAATAGAATAATATATACAATGAAAAGAAGAACTGTATACAATATTTGCTTAATTGTATATGATATAAATAGCGCTGAAAATATCGAAGAATAAAACTCGCAAGGCAAGCAGATCACACCGGTAAAGTACCAGAAAATTTATTGAGTAGGATCGGTAGGATAGATTTCACGAGGTAAAAATACTACTAGCGCCATCGTTTGACACTTTCAGGTACTAAACGTGTGTCAACAATACCTTAAAGCTTGCCACCCCATGGGTGTGACAAACACAAAGGTATTGTTTTGAATGCGCATCCGTTCTATATATTAAATATTTTGAAAAGAGAGACTTTAAATAAAACTCAGAGCTGGTTTTGGAATATTTTATTCCTTTTACAATTACTAGTAATTGCATGAATATATCTTTACACTATTCTATCGTGCTCTGACAAATGGATTATCAAATAAATAGATGAATTGTCTTTTATATGTATTTATATCAGTTTATCATTATATTATAATACATATTTGCACACACACAACAGTTTTTTTTCGGTTTGTTTTGTGTCGAGTTGCCTACGTTCGGTTTCATTGTGAAAATAAGAATATGCGCGTTTTCAGTTGATAGTATTATTAGTGAGATTTGATCGTAAGCGTCATATTTCTGATTTACATAATACAATAAAGTGTAATGGAGCGATCTCCGCTCGTTATGAAGTCCTCCGCAGACAACACCAAGCACGTTGGATACTAAAACCTTTTTCCTTTAGGTCGTCTTTCGGCTTTACTATAACACTATTCTCTTCCGGTTCGTGTCTCTTTACAGTAATGATTTCGTCGTAATTTCGCGTTTCCGACTCTTTGGCCTTTATAACCGATTGCCTCCTGGACGAATCCCTTGGCGCTGTTGACTCCGCCTCGTCTGTCTTCTTGTTAATTTCCACGACAACTTTTTCCTCGTCTCACGTACCTGCAAAATAAGTATTATTATGATTGTTATGTAAATGAATTTTCCATTTATTTTTCCTATTAACATACGTGTTTGTAACATAAATAAAGAAAAATGGGGATCTCTAAAATGCGGTGCCATCTAGCGGACAATAAAGGATATGTCAGGAAAGAGGTTAATGATAAAACAGAAAACCAACGGACTAAAGTTCTATTTCGAACGGAAAATAATTACTGGGCTTGTGCATGTGTTTGGCTGCATTTTGTGCCAAATCGAACAAACCTGCTATAGTTAATTCGCCCTTTAGAAACAGTACAGTGCTTATGGGAATTTTATTTTTTATTTATTTATTTACGGGAAACTAATGTTTAAAACATTAGATTGGGTCATTGCTGAAGCGGATTTTGTTTTAAGTAATTTACTAAAATATATAGGATTATCACAGCGAAATTCTGTATTGTAATGCTTGCGCACCTGACATTAATATATCACTCTCTTATGTACATAACCTGCCGTCAACATATGTAATATAGCATTATCTTATCCATGGATAAATGATTATTAAATATGAAACAATTTGATCCTAAGAAACAGTATAATTATGAAAGTATAGAACGAGAACATAATACGATAAAACAGATAAACACAACGGATGACATGATAAACAAGACATCCTTCACAAGATTGTAAGTGATATGATATACGTATACTTTGTTCACCGAACAGGTGGAGTGATTACGTGTGGTCAAGCAACGTGGACGTGAAAAGCCGGTTTTACACTGGAAAACAGAAAAATTGATATTTCCATCCAGCTATTTGTAACCTATTTCGGAAACATATTCGTCTTTATAATGAAAAGTAAACTTTCATTTTATGTTTTTGCTGTCTATTGTAATCTGAATTTTATTTTAAGGTGGAGCAAATAAATAATAATGTATAACATGGCGAAGGTGGAAAATTAAAATATTGAAGTGTGATAGGCTCAAGAGAATATAATTTTTCTTAGTAAAACAGTGTTTAATATGTTATTAAAAAAGTACTTGTTCCGTAACAAAAAGGAATCACAGATTTTATTTTATTCAGAAGATGTTTTACTGATGGATGTGTTTATGCTTATGAAAAAATGATTAATAAAGTGTACTCAACGTTCTGTATATTGTACATTTATTATAACTACAAAGTATATAGGCACTGTTTTACCGTGCCCGTTATATTTTGTGTGCTTGTAGGGTCTTAAACAGACACAAATATGGAATGTAGAGGAAAAAGACGAGATCAAAACTGAAATGAATAAATACACAACGCCCGAGAGGAATAAAGGGGTTATGTTGTGGTTATGTTTGATTATATATAAACATTGCGCGTCCTTGGTATGCAATACAGGGATGTATTATACATTTTAAATTAATGAATTCAATTTATTATTATCTTTCCGTCCTATTTTAGCAGTGCAATTATTATATTTGGTTTTAGCAAGAAGCAGAAATTTAATCTTAGAACTTATTATGCTATTTTCACCTTTATTTAAACAGTTTATAGCATCATTCGAATAATCGATTCTTGAATTATAAAGGGCGCCTTAATTAATACGATTTTTTAAAATTTACATCGTTTGCAATGAACTTTTCGCTACCAACCAATAGAAAACATTGGCTGCGTTCGAAACACACAACATTGAGCCAACTGCTGTGTTTTTCGCTGAACGCTAGCGTTGTATACAACATGTTTACTAAGCCGACGCCTTTTTTTCATGCGAAAATGAAACTTGCTTTATTTACGTTTGAAATACAGCGAAAAACATAACCTATATCTATTATAACGTTTTTAAGAAATGGCTTATTTGGAAATCTCGTGTAAATATGAAGGAGCGTTATACAGTACAATACAATACATTTATTTCATTCTTCATAGCAAATTTAACTGAAAAAATGAGAAAAATACACAGTAATGCCATAACCTCATAGTGTTTATTATACTTAAATTCAGCGATTTGTGTATTTCGAACGCAGCCATTGATAGAAAGAATTAATCACGCATTCTTTGTAGTCCATCTGTTCGGTCAATAAAGGATAATTTCACTCTTAAATTGTTTGGAAATATTGACACCATTACGCAGTAGTAAGTGAGATAGTTCTATATGTTAATTCTGCAACTAGAAAGTGATACAAATAGTTCCATAAGAGTCTATACTGTCTAAAAGGGGAATGGATTATAAATAGTTGATGTTAATAGTTATAAATTACAACTTAGTGTTGCAGCTCTCGAAATTATATATCGTCGATTTTCGAGATTAGTGGCATAAGTTAAAAAAGAATCTTTTTGGAAAAAAACTTTTAATATGTTTATGCCCGAAACCTTAACTATATTATTCCTTGTCTTTTGCGAATTAAATTTCAACTGTCCATTTAAATCCTTTGTGTCATGAAAGTTCTCGAAAGACATGTAGATGGCTCTACATGTCTGGCGCCTTTCTTTTTGCGGTTATTACAGCAGATGAATCCGGTGTATATAAGTAAGCACTCTTTAATTGTTTCTAATTATTGATGTGATTATTATTACTGAAAAGAAGTGATGCAGAGTGCAGATATGAATAGTGATGCTACTGGCATCTAGCGGCAGAAATAGTTAGTTTATAAATGACACTTTCCAGATAAAATAAGGATTTATTTCAAAGGTAATTGTAAATATTTCTTAAAATTGTCAATTTTTGACTTCTCGATGTTAGTCAAAAATTGCCAATTTTAAGAAATCTGTACAATTAACTTTGAAATAAATCCTTATTTTATCTGGAGTGTCATTTATAAACTAACTATTGCTGCTGCTAGATGCCAGTAGCATCACTGTTCATATCTGACACTGCATCGCTTGTTTCCAGATAAAATAAGGATTTATTTCAAAGATAATTGTACGGATTTCTCAAAATTGGCAATTTTTGAGTCACCTCGACAACCGCCGACGTGTGTATTTTTAAGATCTTTCCACCAACTTACCATCCTTTTCCGGCTTTACTACTTCAACTACGGACTTCCGTTGGAGTATGCTCTTCGGTATATCCGCAGGTGAATCGTTTTCGTTGCATGTGTGCATTAAAGTGAAAGGCAGCTTAATGGACACTTCACCGCCCATAACGCTCACAATTAACTTCACTTTGACGTAATAAGACACGTAAATGGCGAAAACGTTCCGGTCTTCGGGACAGGTGGAAGAGCACATAACGGACGAGGCCAGACTGGTACCGGATTTCGTGTAGGAATCTTCTAAAGCGATCCAGTTCTTCGTGGAACTCTTCGTGGGGATCAGGCCGTAGATGTGCGCGTAGGTCGAACCGGAGGAGATGGGACAATCGTCCTTGGAGTTGATCATGGCGACGACGTTCTTGAATTTCCCGTTAGAGAACATGCAGACGTCCACGTGTTGAACTACGAAAACCTAGGAATAGAATCGAAATAGCTTATTAAAGTCGGAGCGTAGGTGGAAATTGTTTGCAGTGCAATGGTGTAACTGCGAACTAGTTTAGGAAGTTAGAATAATGATCCGTTTGTACGTCAGATTCGTATTGTCTTCTGAATATTATTGTTAAGTAAACTGTAGTGGCACGAAAGTTTTCGTTTAACGTGGCCTAATATCCGTCGGTAACTTGATCATAACACAACTCTATAGTGTTAATGGTACAATTACTTTATACGTTATACATCGAGAGAAGTTGATGTTGAATTAACAAAATATAGATTGATTAATATTTGTCATCACGTTCACCATGTACAGACGCGTTTCGCTCATATATACCTTTTTGGAAGTAATGGCAAATTGGACGTTTCTATACTTACCGGTATATAAAGGAAATATGATCGTAAGTACAAATGAGAGAACATCAGCTCCATCTATACGGAATTACCACCAATTAACTATTCTGTTAGGACATTCTCTCTTGTTATATTATTAACCCTGGAAAGTCATATTTATTCTTATGGCATAAACGTCATACTTCGTCGAATCGGATATTACGTTAACGTTGATATTTTAAAAAGCATTAAAGGTCACTTATGAACAAAAAATAATAAACTTAAAAACATATAATCCATTAAATAGGTTTGTATATTAAAATTAACATGTGAAATCGTAAAAGGAACAGTATTTTGATAGCTTCAGTCTTTATTTTATACAAGAGGCACAAACTTCTATTTTGTGCTCCCCACACAGGCTTTTCTTACACTGAGCAAAGTGATTTGCTCTTTCGCTTCTTGGTTTCTTGTTCACTAGGTATATCTTCATTGTTTTCTGTATCTCCTGGCAATATACTTTCGATATTATTCCGCACCGACTTTCTCAAAGTTGATATCTCTAGCCTATCAGTTATCTGGCGTTTTATAGGTGAAAAATGTAATTTCTTCGTAAACTCAGCTCGACTAAGGGGCCTTTGTTTTGCTACGAACATATTGTGCGTATAAATTACGTAACTGTTAATGAAAGCCATATTTAACATGCCATAAAATTGACACATTGGCCATCTATTGGTTTTTCTAGAGCAGCTCATTGTGCTGCACATCTGCTCAAACGTATCCACACCACCTTTTGTTTTATTATAAAACTCTATCATATACGGTTTACTAGGTGTTGGATTCACTGCTCCTTCTTCATTACATGATGAAAGTAAATAAACCATTCTGTTCGGTTTTGGCTTATACGACAGAAGCGTCAATGCGTGTCATAACAAAACATTGAGGTACGACATTTGCGACCCATGGTATTCTTTAACTCTTTAGGGATTTCTTTCTTATTGGAGCGGAGAGTTCCGACTAATGTGACCTTATATGGTTCACATAAAAGGGATTTAGCAAGTGGAACTGATGTAAACCAATTGTCCACTGTAATGTTTCTATCCGACCCATAAACAGTTTTTGTTAGTTCCTTCACCAAGTGGCAATTTAGTTTGGTTTGTCCCTTTCCCTAAGTATGGTGAAGCATCAATCATATATCTTGTGCCGCTGTCACACATCATAACCATTTTCAATCCATATATTGCGGGCTTATTGCGTATATACATTCAGAAACTACATTTACCTCTAAACGCCAGAAGCTGCTCGTAAATTGTTAGGTATGGTCCGGGAATATAATTTTCACGTCACTTCCGAATAAATATCTCCCATAATTGGAGCAAATTTGTCACGTATTTGATGGATACGTACAGCTTTATCATCGAATCTAAGGCAAGACAAAAGGAACTTAAACCGGGTTTTCGTCATAGTTGAAATATATTGAGCTCCAGAATAGGATCGATCAAACAACTCATCTGACGATAGATGCTGGTCCTTCTTGACAGTAGTCAAAACTAATATTCCTATGAGAGCTTTGATTTCTTGTGGAGTAGTTGTCCTTGCTTGGGGTTCATCTGCAGTGGCAAGTAAGTTTGATTTTCGATTGGTTATCTCAACGTTTGTCCATTGCACTATTTCACTGACAATTGCATTTGTTATAAACATTTCAAAGCACTGCAGAGGGTCGGTTGTGTTCTTACATTGCCTTACTTGGTGCACCATGTTGAGTCCATAATTGCTTTCCTAGTTGACCACACCTTCCCGCGCAATATTGATTTTGTAAATGGTATTATATTGGACTTAGTTACTAAAGTATTTAGGGGTGCATCATCTACATCCGTTTCCGATGTTTCTTCTGATGAACTTTGAACTTGTAACCCATCCTCTAGTATGCTGCTGTCATCTATATTATATTCATTTTCTTCGTCATTATCGTCCGATTGGATTTGATCGTCACAATTTAAAAGAAATATTTCAATTTCTTTATCGGTCAAAATAACTTTAGTTGTCATTTTATGAAAATAAGCAAGATAAAACACTAAGCGAAAAAACGTTACATAAAGGTCATACTTCGTCATTTTGACGACGCATACACAAAAACAACACACTTACCCAACGCGTAGGAAGCGATACATGCGCACACACCAAGAGAGCAGCAACAACTGACGCTGTACAAAGCATCAGCTAAGAAAAATGCAAAAACACAAAAAATAGAGTACAAAATGTCAACATGCATTCCTCGTTTCGACGAAGTATGACTTTCCAGGTTTAATATATACCACTGTTTGTTAATGTATCCGAACATTTTTAATAATAAAAATTTCTGATATTCCCCCATAACATCTGTTTTTCATCCTTTCAACTGAGACTTCTATTATATAAATGGTAAAATTTAATATTCGGCTTTATTACTTGTTTTTATGTCCTTCAAGTATTTTATGCTAGCTGTCTTCTGCAAAAAAAAAGAAAATATCTTCCCTACAATACAACCGCTCTCGATTTTATTCCATACTAAAGCAAAAGACTTTCAGGTCAAAACCGTATACGTCCAGAATAACTATATGTCATGCATGTTCCGTCGTAAAGTATGTTGATGACACATTAGGTTTTATTTCGTTATTGTATGTTACATTTGGGAAGATTCGGTGGCTGCGATAACATACGTGATACGTGTACATTTTCATAAATTCCGCCATCGTGGTACTCATCCACGTCTTGTTTTTTTTCTATATACAATAGAATTTAGTGTAACCTCTAAAACGTACGTTTTAAGTACTCTCGGCGAATCGCCTGGAAAAAGCGATATAATACGGTATGAAATGCAGAGTTGGCGCAATTACTTCCAAGTATATTTTACGCCTTGAAAGTAATTTCGCCAACTCTGCATTTATATCTCTTTATCCCGTCATCTTCGCCAATTTTAAGCGTGCAATTATAGATACCCGCCCAGATATATAGCGCATTTCGTAGTCTCACCTTGCACCTGCTCAAACTGGATCCACGGTAGGACGAACCCACCGACAGATACCGCTTTAATTTGCGCGCGAAACAAATGCCCAGATTTAATTAGCGAAGTTCCGGTGTACGGCGCTGGGGGAGAGGGGGGAAGTGGGGAGGGGAGGATCAAGCCGTCGCGTTTCCTAACCGGAATTATAAATAACAGCCGGAATAATATAACGCGCGACGGTTATAATACGCGCCGCGTATTTGGTGGTACTAGGATGGCTAACGAATCCTTTAGGACTGAACGTTTGACTTGTGTGTTCTCGCGGTAAATAAGATGTTTTTTTATGTACCGATGCATGCCGAAAAATATAATTTCGAAACTTAACGATAGTTCCCAGGAGTGGTGTGAAGATGTTGGAATATTTTTAACCTCCCCTCGCTCCCCCGCGCCATCTCTCTTCTTCTCTCTGCGAGGTTACTTAAAATCGAAAGTGTACGGCACTTACCCTGCCTCGACCAACGATGTAGGGGATCAAATTTTACAAATGCGTGCAGAAATAACCTCAAAAATGCTAGAGTGTCTTAAAAGAGAATTTTCTAGTAGGCGATTTTATAGTCGAGAAGTTAAGAAAATTTTGAACATTTATTACGATAAGTATTGTTTGAATAACCTTTTTTAATGCCAAAAAACATTACATAAATACCAGGGTTATCATTAATATAATGCACTTCAATCATTTATTGCGGTTAGCCTGGTATCACTAATACACAGTATCGGGAATACCACACACCACAAATTGGATTAATAAATTGGAACATATGTTTCGGGATTTGATTGACGATGAGACCCGACGTGGTCTCGAAACGTATGTTGAATTTTATTAAATCAATATGTAGTGTGCGTATTTCCCGATACTGTGTATATATCGGAAACCAAATATGTAATAGATCTTTTTGTTTTCAAACCTAAATCAAAATGTCTTACGTCTGGGTTCTTTGGTTATATTCACATGATCTAACTAGGCAATCGCGGGAACAAACAATTTGAACGGCAGGAATTTAAGAATTTACTACGATAAGAAATTACGTAAAAATATACAATTTTGCTAAATACTTTGATTACCAAAATTGTGAGTGTTTGCGTTCCACCCTCTTCTCGATTTTCTTTTTCAGATTTCTTAGATTTCCCTGGTCGAAAATCCCGCTTTCTTATTATCATTATTAATGTTTACTTTAATGATTAATTTTTCTAACAAATTACTTTATTATAAAAGACGACGTGACGCTTCGATGTCCGCACAACCGTTCTAACTTATTTTAAACAACCCGCCACTATACTCTAGCGTTATACCTTAGCATTATACCCTAGCACAGAACTCGTTACGACGTTACTCTTCCTCCCGAATACATTTCGATATCGTGTTTCTCGAAAATTTACCCCGACGTTACTTTTCCTCCCGAATACACTTCGATATCGTGTTTCTCGAAAATTTACCCCGACGTTACTCTTCCTCCCGAATACATCCCGATATCATGTTTCTCGAAATCCCTTTGAATGTACTGTTGTGTACTTGGTGTGTGTGTTTTACATCAATAAAGTGTATTTAAGAAAATATTTTTCTTTATCGTAGTAACATATTTTAAACCCCATTAACTGTCTGCGGTTGGACTGAATTTTTTTCTTGGGATAATTATTATTTTACAAAAGCAACAAATGGCTAACTTATCGTTGGGAGAACATATTAATTTAGTTATTAAATTCTCGCACCTAAATCTACCTACGAAATAACGGTTATGAAAATTTCGAATAACATATAGCATGCACAATACGAGTGGTTGTTGAGAGATCCGAAGTATTCTTAACTCTTCCTCACCTTCTTAGCCACTCTCACTGGTTCAGCTGCATATGTACATAATTACTGGTGTTAACTATTGTTTTATAAATACTGGTGATCGTTTCTTTTGCAAGAATCTTAATTTTTACGACATTGTTATTACTGTCAATCCTCCACTTGCCGCCATTACTCTTACTTTAATATCAAGTTCTCTATTACCATCACTAGATGTCATGACCGATACTAAAATTGGCGAAAATTGTAGTCTCCTATTGCAACGTTTATTTATTTGAAATGAAAACGAAAGCTTGTATGGCCAGAGTGTAAGATAAACTTCTTCTGGGTTTGGACCGTGTCGTATTAGAGATGTTAGGGATAGAGGATCTCTCAACCCTCCCCTCCCCTCCCTCTCCATATCCCCTCCCTCTCTCTTATTTATTCTCATCTATAATTTTTCCAATTTTCATAACATTTTTTCTAACTTCGAGTAGACCTAATTTCTTGTGCGTGCACTATCTGCACATCTTTATTTACTTTTTTATATTCAAGTGCTATGTTGACAAGAGACGCGGAGAGTGCATCGCACGGCCAAACGCCTTTGTTCGCTCAAAATTCCTTTGTTTCTCCTTTTAGTGGTTTTAGCAGACATTCTTGTTGATTTCATAGTAACCATGGAAAGTCTTCTTAGTCAATTGTTCTTCTATGCATATTCACAAAAGCTGAACTTACTCGCCTTTATTGCGTTTAAGAAAAACAAAAAAAAAGCGTTCTTACCTTAATTCGCCTCACGGACTTGTTGCTGTTATTACGGACAGTAATTGATACCAGAATTTCTTCGCCGTGATAGTAAATGGCTTTGTTGAGACGCGCTTCTAATTCTATCCGGCCGTCGCTAAGCAAAAACGGCTTTTCCACCATCGCATGGGGCGGCGGAACTCCTGCCAAGAAAACTGCCAAACTCGGTCTCTTTCCTCCGCACGAGGATCTTATTCTCGTGACGGAGGTAATCTAAAAAGAAAGAGAAAACAAAACATGAAAGCATTGTTCCATTGTAAAAAAGGTGATTCGAACTTATTCGAGTTTATGCGACACAAATGTTAACGCAGCACGCCAGGCGTTGTATTTTTTGTTTGTTTCATGTTGGGGAAACAAAAAAAGAAGCGCGGGTAAAATATGTTCGGATAACACCCTGACCTATTTGGAGAAATGATTTAATTTCCCGAGAGCAGTATTCCCGTTCAATATTTTCTCGCTAACATTAGAAAACTAATTTCTTTGAAACGATACGATTGCTTTAAAAAGTGATACATCTTCGTATGGTACATGAAAACCTTAAAAAATGAGGTACCACTCAAGCTCAAGTATAATTTAAAAATTTTGGATTTCCAGCGGCTAAGAGATTCGAGGATCATTTATTCCCCAAAATTTATCCCTCTTTGGTCGGAAACTGGTGTGCTCTCTGTTTTGGTGATTTTGTGAAAAAGTGTTGATTCTTGGATATTAAGGTTATTTTGTTTTCACGCGGCAGCCTGTATAACATATACTCTTGTATATGGTGAATTAATGTAATCTTGTACGTAACACTCTACTAGGAAGCGCAAACTTGCTGCTGTTAGTTTATATTTATTTTCTGCTTGGCAAACTAATGCGTCATGGATGGGAATAACTTTCCTCGTCATACATTCAGCTGAAAGGGTCAGCCTTTAGCGGTTCACTACAACATCGTACACTTACTGTTACACATTGGTTATCGATCAGCCCTTTTTTATTACTTTAGTATTATCCCACGGAATCGATATTATTAAACAATGTTATAACATAAACACACTGTTCGGATTACTCTTCCCGCACAAGTATTAATTAATTCGGGACGACACGTGTTTCGGGAATACGTGGATTCCCATCATCAACTCCGGCACCGAATGGCTTTCGAAGATCACTTAAACTAGACACACGCAGTACCTTCTCTTCTCCCTTCACTCCCTCCACCACCCACCCAAAAAACACACGCAACATTTTTCCCACTTTGCCCTGACTGGGCATTCCAAGAAAAGACGCACGCCGTCTCAAAGGCACGAAACACACGCAACATTTTTCACACTTTGCCCTGACTGGCACAATTCTAAGAAAAGACTACACGCCGTCTCAAAGGCACGTTTTTTAACCACTCATAATAAATCAAATAGTGCTGAGAAAAATAACGGCGCTTCCTCACGATTAAGAAGTTTTCTATTTCTTTTAATATAAACCGATTCATAAGCATCTAGCTCGCGTGTCGATGTTACCGATTTCATTAGTTTTAATGTTATAACAATTTTATTACATCAAGGGATATGGGAAGTCATTATTGAGGACAGAACAAAGAGAGTTAAGTTCATTAAAGTTAAAAAAATATATATAAATAACGTGATTACTTCTCCATGTTACCATCAATGGCATAAGACACATTGTGCAATAAGTATTATCATAATTGTCATCTTTAAAATGATGTGAACAAACAATGGATTTCAGGTTTACATCATAAATATGCCATAAATGTTGCAGGAGTTTAGTCAGATAAGTCTTTGGTCTTCGTTTTGTGGAAACCTCAAATATTAATCCAAAATGAATGACATTTCAACAACTTCTATTAAACATATAAAACCAAGTTACACATTCTCGTGTGGATTTTTTTATGTACATCCGTGATTCGCAAAATTTTCTTCAACGCGGTGAATTGTAGTTACACTAGCAGCAGGACGGTCAGCGAATGTAGTTCTAAACAGCTCTACAATTGACGTTAACGTGTGGTCTCCGTGATACCACTTTATAGTTTGCACCTTTTCACGTATCGTCTATTCCATTTTTCTAACAAGAACGCTGTAGTGTACTCTCTATAAAAACTGGCAGGCAAAACGAATCAGGCGTAAGCGTACGAAGTGCGACGAGCTCTCGCTATCTTTCAATAGCCTTTCCTACCAAAAGTTGTCCCACGGCATCTATAAGTCCGTCATTCCGTCAAGTAGGCAATATCCTTCAGAATTCAATACCGAGTACATATCGTATGCGTATCGAGACATATTCGTTTCCCAATACCGCATATGAAAACGTCGACAACTGCTTTCGATAAAGAGAGCGGCTACGCTATCTCGATTTCGATGTTCTCCTTTCGAAGATTTTCTGATATCCTACGCACTCTTATCAGCACCATTGCGTCGCGAATTTCCAACGAGACGCCATACACATAAGTCAATATTAACGAAGAAATACAAAGTTAATGGAATATCCCACCGAGCTATCCGGAGCTTGCGAATGAATACTAAATAGAAAACGAAAAATAAGAAAGTAAAATGTGGTTGCTGATACTGATACATGATTTATAATGTTACATATTCAGTCATTCCCCTGTATGTTTCATTAACTACGTTTACTGTTAAAGCTAGACTAACTTTGCATCGTGCCATTGTCAAATTTACGTTTCGAAGTTAACTCTCGTTATTCCCGTGAGTATTAAACGAAAGGTTGGATGACAAGAGGCGACAGTCCTTGCTTGTACTACCACCAAGTAGGGCATGCTGAAACTTCTTAATGTGTCGCCTAATTAAGGCGAGAATTGTAAGGTGAATTATTGTATTAACTACAAAATAGTGATAGATCAAAATTATATTGTAGTTTGTACTTCTGATGATGTAATAACTTGTTACGAAAGCTCGAGGCCACAAAGAAAGGGTTTACTCATATACATTTCCTTGGTTGCCGTGTACTCCCACCCTTTTGTGAATTATTTTAACAAAACCAGAACCGTCTATCTAAACAATCTCCCATAAGTTAAGTGTAATGGTAGTGTCAAAACACAATGGAATCTGTTACACGAAAGTAGAATAGGTTATAATAATATTAAGACATTTAAATGGTTCACTGCGATTAGATGTATCAGCCTTACGAAATATCGGAGGAGTAAGGACAAATATGTATATATATAGATAGTGTTAAGGTAGCTAAGACATTATTTAGTATCAATTCAATTCAGTATTCATTCATTATAATGATTATTCATTGATTCATTCATTTATTTTTGTATAAGTTGCAATGTAGCGCAAGTAAATATGTGTCGCAAAAAATTTGAATTTGAGCGACAATATAGGAAATTTAAAGTGCAATCGAGGAATTTTGGAGGCGCGTAGAGACCGAACCAGAGGGTGTGCACAGTTGAAATTTTCAGCGTGTGCTGTGCATGTATGGCTAACTATGCCTGCAAAGTTTCACGCGATTCTGCTGTTAAAGTTGAGCGACAGTATAGGAAAGGTATGGCTTTTAGATATGCTATCAGTAAGTACTACATAGGTGGAAGGAAATGTGGTACGTTTACGAGTATAGGAAACTGAGCAACATTTAGAAGCATTAACCTTTAATTTGTTGGAAATACACCAATCAACTAAGGCGTTCAGATTATCTTGCAAGAAATCTGTATCGTGAACTGAAGAAATTGATGAATATAACTTTACATCGTCAGCATAAGCTAATACAGGGCAAGAAATAGAATCAAGGAGGTCATTGATGTAAGCGGTAAAAAGCAGCGGCCCAAGATTTGGCCCTTGAGGTACGCCGGATCGAAAGCAAATTCAAATGAGCCAAAGCCATTATAGTGTACATAATTCAATCTATTACTGAGATAAGATAATAATAGATAAGTCTACAGAAAATCTCTGACGTACCACAAGCGGCCGCCAGATCCAATGACGGGGTATTCAGGTTGACGTTAGCAATGACAGATTTGTCCGGGTGAAGCCCTTTGAAACCGTAAAAACAAATAGATGGGTGATCACTCAACTTTACAGTAACATACAACGTGGATGAAGGCCATTAAATTATTAAATTGTGTGCCAATTAACAAATAAATGGTTAAATCCGACCTGTTTGATGAGTTCGTGCCTCAATTCAGGTGAACCGGTTGCTGGTGGAAGAAATCGGCTACTATTCGCTCAGCAGACCGCGTCTCACTAGCTGGTTGCTGTGGATTTATCCCCCAGAAGTTCCGATGGTGATTGGCAAGCACCACAATTATGGTAATCCCCAAAATTAAAGGGTACAATTAACAAATGTAAGAAAAGAAGCTCTAAAAATACAAAACAAAACAAAGAGAATGGAAGGATTAGCAATTAATACCTGGATGGCGAGGGCTTGGTTTATGCTCCACGTGTCGAGTCCATTAATCCACAAAAATCTTGTGAACGTTCCCAAATCGAACGTAATATTGTTATTGGATATAATCCCTGTATTTCAGGGCGGATTTCCAATAAATATTTCCGCAAAAATTACTTTCCAAAACTAAATGCTCCGCAACATCCAATAACAGGTGTGACTTCAAACACTGCGAGACTTAAAAAGAACGAATTTGACCACGAACTCGCTTACAACGCCTAACCCTACATTTTATCTGATTTATCGATTTCTGTGGCGATATCCGATAACCGATCGTTATCGACCGTCGCGTCTAATCTATCCACCGCTAGATGGCCTTGCTACCCCAATCCGCACAGATAATTTATTTTATTTACAAAAATACGTCGAACGAAATTGGCACGTTACAAATCGGACTCATACCAAAAGCATTCAGTTTTTTCATCAGCAATCAATTGTGCATTCACTAATGCATTGCGTAATAGTAACTAAGTTGGTCGTCGTAGATTTAGCACGTAGAGAACCATGCTGGTGAGGAGATATATATCTGTGGATGCTAAACATCAAGAAGGAGTAAATGACCTGGCCAAACACCTTCGCAAAATTCGACAAAGATTCGATAAAGATCCTGGCCACCATCTAATGCATCATAACGCTTCAAGCAACTAAGTAACCACCGTTTAAAAGCCCTCATATGGCGATCCTGACATCACAGATGAATTAAAATATATTAAAAACAGTCCTACTTGCATCTTCGTAACACCGCCATTATTCATTACATTTATCTGATGTGATTTGCATGTTTTAATTAAATTTTCTTATTATAGAAGTTTCTTCGGTTAAAATAGGACGAGCGTTTAATGCGTTTTGTTTAATGAGGGGGCCACGTAACGAAGTAAATACGTTGGAGTGATGAACAAAGTTCGAAAAAGCAAGCAAGCTGCGGCACGGAAAAGTTGATAAAGCATGAAAAATGCATGTTCAGCCATAATTATCTGATGCGAATTTCCATTAAAACCCAACCGATTTTTGTGTTTTCGCGAGGTCACAACTCTACTCGAAAGATTGGGGGAAGTGAAAAGTGTTTAGATGAAATTTTGAGCGCGGTGCGTTTTTCGAAATGTGCTTGCTTTTATGTGGATTTAATTTTACTTAACGCAGTTTTATTCCACATATCCTCTCAAAAAAAAATTGGGCAAACATCCATTTATTTCAAATTTATTATGCTATTTGTTTAAAAATGCGTCTTCACGAAGGCCAGACAAACTTTAATCGGAGATCAAAGGATTAAATTTGGCTAAAACTATTGTTTGTTCGTCGCTGATGCCGAGTAGATATCGCACGAGAGAAATACCTCAAACGAAGTTAGGTTGACGGATTATCTCCCGCTGCTATATAATTCCTTCTATGTAAATTATTTAAACTTCTCTTCGCCTTTCTACGATTGAATTGGGAGAATCTCGGTAACCCAAGGAAAGTATGCGAGGGATTCTGGCTATTTTCAGCCAAACACTTGGAAATCGTAAACTTCTCGAGTAGGTATTTCCAATTTACGAAACGAAAGGGCTTCCATTGTTCGAGAGGATACAAAATTGATCGCACCTGGGAATGGAAAATATGGCAGCGCCTGACGATATGCAATTTTAATGACATAAAGGACACGAGAAAGAAGAATTGAAGCCGATTAAGGTTCGGAGAAGATCATTACTCAATGGCGAACAATGCTGATCTATACTCTTCCGGGATGATTTATTTTAATGAGTATCGAAAAAATATTTCAGCGATGGGCGAATGCGGTATATGCAAATGAAGTTTAAATACGAAAGAAAAAGGAATTAATGATTTCGGAGCCACTTCAAGATGAATTCCTAGGAAATTTTAGCAAAAAAAGAAATTAATGGTAATTGGCGAATTTAAAATAAGAACAATTCTGTATATAAATAATAGGATACGGAAATCAATTATCCAATTGAAATAAGTCAAGATGAAAAGATCGTCGAGAAGAAAATTTCAACAGACACCACACCTAGACTACAAAAACTGTCCTTAACAATAAAACACAAGAATTAAAAAAGGAAATCCTTATGTTAAAAGATGAAACTATGAAATCATTCTTAACCAATTTAACAATTGATGAAGAGGCTGATTACTCATTGCGGAAAACCACAAAATGGACCAAAAGGCTGATTACGTCAATTCCTCCAATAACAAAAGGAAACTGGGCAACAGACTAAACAGAAAGCAGATTTGTTTACTGATCATCCGGCGCAAGCGATACGCAGAATACAAATAATACCTTTGAAGAAATTAATAATACTATAACAGAAGAAATTACTCCGGTCTCTTCAAGGAATGTGGCCGAAGAGATGAGAACGAACTAGGGCTCCAAGAAAGCACCGGGATTTGATTTGATTACTGGGCAAATTTTGAAGCAACTACCGCGAAAAGAGATAGTTATGCTGACATACCTCTACAATGCAGCTTTTAGACTGAAATATGTTCCTGCCAGCTGGAAGGTGTTATGATCTCCAAGCCAGGAAAGCCACTTCACGAAGTGGAATCGTACAAACCGATAGGTACCGATACTGTCAGTGATTTCAAAAGTATTTGAAAAACTTCTTCTTAAAAAGATTGAAATCAGTCATACAAAACACTAAACTGATTCCCGACTATCCATTTGGTTCTAGACAAAGGTATTCGACAATAGACCGAGTGCACCGAATTACAGACGTGTTTGAAAAGGCCTTAGAAGAGCAACAAATTTGTTCTGCGTTGTCATGCAGGTCGCAAAAGCATTTGGCAAGGTGTGGGACGAAGGATTATATAAAATGCTGCCTAAACAATATGTTAAAATCCTCACCTTGTATATAAGTATTTGAGAGAATGGCTGAGCAAAGAGCAATTCTATTCAAATCTGAAAGACATTCAAGCAAGAGTGACATACCAGGCTTAGAATAAGATAGACTACCTACTTTTGCTCACGGCACAGCTTTGATTGTAATACGACGAGACGAAATGATTTCTATTCGACTGGTACAAAAAGCTTAACGCCATATATGACTGCACCAAAAAAATGGAAAATTAAACTAAATGAAGAAAATGTCGGTAAATAACAAATACACCAATTGAAGAAACGATTTAACAATTCTCAATCACTGATCATAAATGGAAATGGAAATATAGTTCCATTTCTTGTATGACATTGAAGAGCAAGCTGACATGTAAGGAGCGCGTAATATAAATGGCTCATAGGAAGACATTCCAGTCTATCCTTCTATAATAAACTCTGATCTATAATCAGAATCTTAAACCCATTTGGCTGTACGAAATCCAAGTCTCCACACATATCAATACAAAGTTAGGCGTGAAATGGTGAAGGCACCATGGTATGTTCGAAACGCTGACATTCAGAGAGATCTTGGCTTTCCAACAATTAGAGGAGAAATTTTAAGGTACGCGGAGAAACGCGAAGAAACACGAAGAAAGGCTTCACCTACAAGAGATCAGTTGATGGTTCGTCTTACAGACCAGTTTTAACATTTAGACGCCACGGTATTTTCATTAATAAAAAAATCATTGTAAAATTAAAAGGAGAATCCTGAAATAAGAAAAGAACAAGGACTTGGTCGCAGTTTGCACCAAAGAAATAGAAAGAGACAAATTAAGAAGAGGGTGGTACACAAACACGCCCACATTTGGGTAATTCTACTTCTTATTCCGTACTTCTCTTCGATTATTTGTCTATCTGCTGGCACTAGTTTCGTCTCTGTCAATATTTGCCAATGTTTTCTAACTTTTTTTTTCAATACTCTTCCATGAACTGATGGGCCTTGCTTGTTTTTCCCTGCAGGACGGTTGGTAATCTAATTGCTTTGTCGTCTCGTTTTACTCAGAGCATGTCCGACCCACTTGCTCTTTCTCCTACTTATTCTCTTTCTAATTGGGTTCCGATGTGTATCGGCCCACAATTGAACATTTGTGATTGAATTCTTCTGATATTACCATGATTTTTGTTTTCTTAGCATTTACTTTCATACCATTCCTTTCTATATATCTTTCCAAATATATAGGTTTTTCTGTAGCCCCTTTTCGCTTTGCTGCCATAGTTACGACGTCAATTGCATGGACACATTACGAAATTTCTAACCCACAAATAGGGCTTTTGTTCTTTCGTTACAATTTTTAATGATGTGAAACTAAAGAGAGTAGCGCTCATTCCTCCACTTTATCTTAATCCGTCTTGTTGATTTCATGTTTTTGTAAATGACTGTATTTGTTGTGTTTCTACATAAACTCTGCATCACTTTGTTCATTTTTCTACCTACCTACCTTTCTGCATTAATATGTTCCACACCATTGTTCTTCTCGACGCTTTATCAAAATCTTTTTGTGGGTCGATAAAAACCATACAGGGTTTTCCTCTCTTCAACCTGGTCTTGTCGATAATCTGTTGAATGGTAAATATATGGTCCTGAATGCGCCTACTCTTCCTGGAACTACTTTGGGATTCTGCCGTTATCATTTCTATTATCTTTTTCAAATTTTCGTTCAGAATCTGCTCGTATAATTTCATGCCAGTACTTGGCAATATTATGACTATAATTATTACAGTTTCTCTGGTCTCCTGATTATGTCAATTTCCCAACCTGTTGGTATCGATTCCTCTTTCCAAGCTTTATTTACAATTGTCAGCAGTGTTTCCAAATCTTTTCTACCCATGTTTTTTAAACTATTATCGATGTTATTTTATTTCGTCCCGACGCTTTTTCATTCCATTTAGTTTTCTTAAAGCCTGAGTCAGTTCTTCCATGGTTATGCTACGTGTAATTTTTCTGTCGCTTCATTTCTGTTTATTTCTTCGCGTCTTCCTAATAATTTTTGGAAACATTCTTTCCACCTTTTCGCCTGTCAAACTATCTCCGTCCATTATGTGTAGTTATTTTCCAAAATTTAATTATCTATTTCGTTTTGTAAATCCACCATCAAAAGAGACCTTTTGATATTTGCTTGTACCATTGTATCGGGTGGTACCTTATACATTGTCGTTTAAAAAGCTTATTTCTATGGTAATCACAATATTATAATAATATTACAAATGATAAGGATGAGACTTCGCTTCCAACCAATAATAAAAAAAATGATTATTAATAATTTCAGTTTGAATTAGTATTACTTATGTGTGAAATAATAAAATACAAACGCGATAAAACATGCCTAACAACATTTATAATGTAATTCGTAAACAAAGGTTGAGGAATCTGGTAACTAAATACAGTAAAACAACAGAAGTGTCCCTAA